>JAACNH010003893.1:0-26639 GCA_019447015.1 Hymenochirus boettgeri
ATAGAATGAACCAGTTAGAGGGGTTCCCACTATAGAACAGACCAGATACAGGGGTTCCCCATATAGAACGAACCAGTTAGGGGGTTCCCCAGTATAGAACGAACCAGTTGGAGGGGTTCCCCAGTATAGAACGAACCAGTTAGAGGGGTTCCCCAGTATAGAATGAACCAGAAGAGGGGTTTTCCAGTATAGAATGAACCAGTTAAAGGGGTTCTCCAGTATAGAATGAACCAGTTAGAGGCGTTCCCCAGTATAGAATGAACCAGTTAGTGCAGTTCCCCAGTATAGAATGAACCGTTAGAGGGGTTCCCCAGTATAGAATGAACCAGTTGAGGGGTTCCCCAGTATAGAATAAACCAGTTAGAGGGGTTCCCCAGTATAGAATGAACCAGTTAAAGGGTTCCCCAGTATGAATGAACCAGTTAGAGGGTTCCCCAGTATAGAATGAACCAGTTAGAGGGGTTCCCCAGTATAGAACTAACCAGTTGGAGGGGTTCCCCAGTATAAACGGACCAGTAGGAGGGGTTCCCCAGTATAGAATGAACCAGTTAGAGGCATTCCCCAGTATAGAATGACCCAGTTAGTGGGGTTCCCCAGTATAAATGAACCATTAGAGGGGTTCCCCAGTATGAATGAACCAGTTAGAGGGGTTCCCCAGTACAGAATGAACCAGTTAGAGGGGTTCCCCAGTATAGAACTAACCAGTTGGAGGGGTTCCCCAGTATAAAACGAACCAGTAGGAGGTTCCCCAGTTAGAATGAACCAGTTTAGAGGCATTCCCCAGTATAGAATGAACCATTTTAGTGGGGTTCCCCAGTATAGAATAACCAGTTAGAGGGGTTCCCCAGTAAATGAACCAGTTAGAGGGGTTCCCCAGTACAGAATGAACCAGTTAGAGGGGTTCCCAGTATAGAATGAACCAGTTAAGGGTTCCCATATAGAATGAGCCATTAGAGGGGTTCCCCAGTATAGAATGAACCAGTTAGAGGGGTTCCCCAGTATAGAATGAACCAGTTAAGGGGTTTTCCAGTATAGAATGAACCAGTTAGAGGGGTTCCCCAGTATACAATGAAGCCGTTAGAGGGGTTCCCCAGTATAGAATAAACCAGTTAGAGGGGTCCCCCGGTATAAATAGCAAACAAGGCCCAATTCACTCTATCCAACCTGTGGGTGCTTACCCTCTGATATCCAACCTCCATGGATATAGTCCCAATTGCAAAGAGTTGAGGGTCGCACTCCAAAATTAATAATTCTTTATTTGGTGACCAACATCAAAAACACGTTTCGGGGTATATTACGGGGGTCACCAAATAAAGAATGATTGATTTTGAGTGCAACCCCAACTCTTCTTTGCAATTGTTCCCCAGTATAGAATGAACAGTTAGAGGGGTTCCCTGGTATAGAATGAACCAGTTAGAGGGGTTCCCCAGTATAGAATAAACCATTTAGAGGGTCCCCACTATAGAACAGACCAGTTGAGGGGGTTCCCCAGTATAGAACGAACCAGTTGGAGGGGTTCCCCGTATAGAACGAACCAGTTAGAGGGGTTCCCCAGTATAGAATGAACCAGTAAGAGGGGTTTTCCAGTATAGAATGAACCGTTAGAGGGGTTCCCCAGTATAGAACAAACAAGTTGGAGGGGTTCCCCAGTATAGAACGAACCAGTTAGAGGGGTTCCCCAGTATAAATGAACATTAAGAGGGTTTTTCCAGTATAGAATGAACCAGTTAAAGGGGTTCTCCATATAGAATGAACCAGTTGAGGCGTTCCCCAGTATAGAATGAACCAGTTAGTGCAGTTCCCCAGTATAGAATGAACCAGTTAGAGGGGTTCCCCAGTATAGAATGAACCAGTTAGAGGGTTCCCAGTTAGAATGAACCAGTTAGAGGGGTTCCCCAGTATAGAATGAACCAGTTAAAGGGGTTCCCCAGTATAAATGAACCAGTTAGAGGGTTCCCGATAGATGAACCAGTTAAGGGGTTCCCCAGTATAGAACTAACCAGTTGGAGGGGTTCCCCAGTATAAAACGAACCAGTAGGAGGGGTTCCCCAGTATAGAATGAACCAGTTAAGGGGGTTCTCCAGTATAGAATGAACCAGTTAGAGGCATTCCCCAGTATAGAATGAACCAGTTAGTGGGTTCCCATAAATGAACCAGTTAGAGGGGTTCCCCAGTATAGAATGAACCAGTTAGAGGGTCCCCAGTACAGATGAACCAGTTAGAGGAGTTCCCCAGTATAGAATGAACCAGTCAAAGGGGTTCCCCAGTATAGAATGACCAGTTAGAGGGGTTCCCCAGTATAGAATGAACCAGTTAAGGGGTTCCCCAGTATAGAATGAACCAGTTAGAGAGGTTTTTCCAGTATAGATGAACCAGTTTAGGGGTTCCCCAGTATACAATGAAGCCGTTAGAGGGGTTCCCCAGTATATAATAAACCAGTTAAGGGGTTCCCCGGAATAATAGCAAACAAGGCCCAATTCACTCTACCCAGCCTGTGGGGCTTACTCCTCTTAATCAACCTCCATGGATAATAGTCCAACAATTGCAAAGAGTTGAGGGTCGCACTCCAAAATTAATAATTCTTTATTTGGTGACCAACATCAAAAACACGTTTCAGGGGGTATATTACGGGGGTCACCAAATAAGAATTATTGATTTTGGAGTGCAACCCTCAACTCTTCTTTGCAATTGTTCCCCAGTATAGAATGAAGCAGTTAGAGGGGTTCCCCCGGTATAGAATGAACCAGTTAAAGGGGTTTTCCAGTATATAATGAACCAGTTAGAGGGGTTCCCCAGTATAGAATGAGCAGTTAGAGGGGTTCCCTGGTATAGTTACCTGCACAATCCACATGTCCCCCAGGGCCCGGAATGCAGTGTACATCACCCTCCCTTTTCCCGCCCCATTTCTGCTTATACAGACGGACTGGAAGTTCCTCGCAGCTCCTGTAGTCCCCTCTCACCTTCCTGTCCGCCTTCTTCCCTTTCATGGTAGTTTGTTTCCCAATGTAGCAGCAGGTGCCCTCCGAGCCCATGACCTCCCGAATATGTCCATCATGTATCTTTCCTCCTCCGTGTTCCATCCATCACCACCATGAGCACCCTGAGGTGAGGATAGACAGAGGCGCTTAACAGAGCGCAGGCATTTCCTTAAGTAGTCCGGGTCCTCCTGATACGCCGCAATGCAGACGGCCACAGAGGAGCTTCCCCTCAGGCACGCCCGCCGGGTCGCACCTCCTGTGCTCCAGGTAGGCGAAGAGCTTTGGGCCATAAATGGAACCCTAGGATCGCTCCGTACAGTCCGAAGGAAGGTGGTGGCGGTCTGTGTGGATAAACTGGTAACCGGTGATGTAGGCGGCGGTGATTCCCCCCAACCTAGCACAGCGAACAGACTGGTGCCCAAGACCCTCAAACCGGTTTGGAACTTCCCGGACATCTGAACAGAGAGAGAGAGACACAGGGATCAGTCATTCCCCTTCATGGCACCGCCTGTCCTGACTGGAAGTAAATGATAGAATTGGGCTTGTCTATATTATTATACTGTCATTCATTATTATAGTCACATTGCTTTGGATGTCATGTCATGGGACACCCTCCTTACCTTATCCGCAGGGCACAGAGCTTCCTCTAGGAAATGTCACTGAAGGGAACTGATCATATCTACAACTTCCAAAGCCCAAGTGAGAGAGACAAGAAAACCAACTCTTAGCAATCCCCAGCACACACTGAGCCAACCTCCTACTCAACCCTACCATTAGCAAGTCAGGCACAGACCTGCCAGTCTTTAGCCATCCCTTCTATATAATGCTATTAGCAGGTGATTACTAGGTTAAATTAAACCAATCCAGGCATTTTAAAACTTAGGAATTTTAAAACTGTTATGAAAATATGGCGGCAACAATTAAATAAAGATGTGACGAAAAGAAACAAATGGTTAATGCTGGGAAATCACTGCTAAATCCTAGCGTGCCCATATATAAGAGAACGGTTCTTAAAGGACAACTAAAGCCACAGAACAACACTGAACCAGAAGGCAGAACACCTTGATATAAAACCAGTAATCTGTGTCTTACCTCGGATTTTGAATACGGGTGCTGGGAAATTAACTTAATAACATATGGTTGTGCTTTATTTCACAGCATTCTAATATCACACAGTTTGGTCCAAGACCATTATGTTCCGCACATGCTCATTACTTAGTGTGCTGTGACAGTGATTGATGGGCAAGTATCCAAAGTGTGGTTATTCAAGCCCAATATGGCAGTATCAAAAAAGTGCTAGAAGTGACTAATGCCAACCATAGACCTATGCTACATATTTTATTATCACAACATAAACCAATATTAAAAATACTTGATGTTGAATAAAAATAATATTAAAACGTGCCCCCGGTGCATATTCATAATTATATCACTGACAATTATAAAACATATAAAAAAAAGATTTACCTATATCAAGTAATACAAGTCAGCGATTGGCCGTGATGAAACATCACGCTCAAGACTGACTTCCAGGCATGGAAGCTGAAAAGCCACAGCGAGTGTGGGGGTGGACATGCCCTTTAACTTTAAGACTAGAGTTGTAACCTTTTCTTTTAAAAACAACAACACCACATGAAATGTACACTATGTAATGCTTATACAATTGGCATGTGCCTGTAGACATAGAAACATAGTGTTACTTAGTGGTTGAATAGACATATGTCTATCTAGTCCAACTTTTTACTTTACCAATAATTCCTGTGTACAGTTTAGCCCTCCATTCTGTAGGACATTCCAGCAACTTCCAGTGGATAATTAATGCAATGTTCATTAATGTTGTATTGCTACATTGAGACTTATCATGCTTCTAATGTTAATATCCTTTTTTTGTGCTGATTTTATTGTCCAGTTTTAAAGCTGAGGTGTGGACACTGCAATGCTTTGAAAAGTGAATTACAGTATTTCATTTTCTGACACAAATGCAGTGCCAAATTTCTCATGAAATGAACAGTTGTGTTTGGACAAGGTGTTAAATATTACAGCTAATTAGTTCCTGTAATAAAACAGAAACAAACCAATTAAAAGATGCCTTTCTGCATGAAGTGGATCTTGGGTTATACATTATATTTAATTGTCTTGCATTTTTTCTTATGCTTAAAAATCTAATTTACTGATTAACATCAGGAACATTGGTGAGCAGAAAACATCAAAACGTGATATAAGGATTGAAACAAAGCCCTGTAAATACAGGTTAGATGGAAGATTTTTTTTTTTAAATCACTGTACCGGTAGCAGCTCATATTGGGGCCAATGGAACACAACATGTTAATTGTACCACCTGGTTTACACTATGTAGGGGATAAGATTGTATTTCAGGTTTGTTCCTCTTGTTTTTGGAAAAGATTCATTCCGAGTCAAGTGGCATTTCTCTGTGCTCCTTTTCCAGGCTTGTAAAACTTACGAACAAAAAATGAGCTCCTTTATTTATTGAAAATAGGTTAAAAATGTTAATTCACCTTTTCTTCTCTTTCTCTTTAGATGTAAAGCAACATTTCACTATTATCCAGGTTTTTAGAATAATACACTGAATTTTGTCCAACATGAAATATTCTTTGTTTGTTATTTTCCTGCCCTAAAATGCTATTAGCGGAGAAGTGGACACACACAAAGAATAAACTCAATGAGTAATACTGGCCTTAAGCGGGTACACACGATGAGATATTTCGGTCCGATCGACCATAGTTCAGTGTATCGGTCGATTGGACCGAAATTATCGCATCCGAATGTGCCCATGTCCGATCGACCGTTCGTCCAACCGGACAAAAGGACGATCGGACATGGTGGAAAACCTCGTCCGATCATGCAGTCCTCTATCTGTAACCATCTGTCGCGGTAACTATCGGACGCGGCTGCTTTTGCCGCGACCGACATCCTTCCTCCTGGCTGACCAGTCGAAAGTATCGAACGGTCGGTCAGGAGGAAAATCGGTAGGTGTGTACCTACTTTACACTAGGCAGACTTTAGGTAGATCAGATGTTCCTCTATAGACTAATGTATCTAATGACTAAAGACCACATTTTACAAGTAGCATTTCTTAACCTCATACACACTTGCGATCGTGGTTGCTGACCCGCGACGCATGATTGTATGCACGGCCGATAATTGTGCCGTTGTATGGGAACTTTGTCACCCGAAACAGCTATTCGTTGGGCTCATTGAAGATCCGCCTGGCGAATCGGGCAATGAGCCCTGACTAAACGGCTATTTCAGCCGACTAAGTTCCTAAACAGCTGTGCATACACAATGCGCATCGGTACCTGATCGCACGTGTGTATGAGCTTTTACACGAGACATTTCTGTCTGGCACATTCATTGCAAGTAATTGCAAGCTAATGCAACAAAGAATGGGCTAGTGGTTCTCAGGTAGATTAGACGTTTGTCTATGATGAACATTGAATCTATTTTATATCTAAGTAATGCATGAGCACCTTATAGCATATCTGTATGTCATTATCTGCTTACCTGCCCATGTGGACTTTACTACATTGGTAAGACTAACCTTTCGTGAAAGAATGGCGAACGATAGAAGTGCATAAGGCCTGCTTGCAATAATAAGTTATCCAAGGATAATAATAGTTGGGGATTTATCTGTGGCAAGACACTTTAAGAAAGAGGGTCATCATCTTTCGGCTCTGCGCTGTATGATATTGATCATGTACCAGGAGATGATCCGCCTCCAATAAGAGAAAAGAAATTACTGAGATTGGAGTCCAAATGGATACGTAAACTGCAAACTTTGGCCCCCAAAGGTCTTAATGAAATGGTTACTATGAACTGCTTTTTGTGATACAGGGTGGTCCCCAGGTTTTGACTTGTGATTGCTATATTATCCTTGTATGATGTCAAGTTGTTCCTCTTTTGACTGTTTATTATGAGCTGCTATATTTAACATGTTTTAGTATTTATTTTAAGTTATAGAGTGGGAGTAAACAAGTTTTTATGGATTTTATTGTATTTATGTGAGTTAGTGTTCAGATCGTTTTCCGATCGGCCCTTGCTCACGTGGCTATCAATGGTTACTATGATGACAGCAAAAGATGCTATGGATACTATTGGTCGGATGACCACATGTGATGTGGGGGTGTGTGTCTGACGGAGCGCACCCCAGAAGTTCTTGCTATGCTTGCTGAGACCATGCGCACGCTGAATGGCCGGAGCGTACAGGTGCAGGGGTTCCCAGCGCACATGCTGATACCAGATGGGTATGAGGATGAGTCGGATTGGTGGCTATCTGGACAATAGATATTTACACATGGATGATACACTTGGGTGTTTGGTCGGTGGGTCTTATTGTGATATATACGATGATATATAGCGATATAGCAACATTTTTCTGCAATAATTTTGGATTTTTTTCAAGACCCGTTGAGTGCTTTCAAAGTTAATTATATATATACACACACACACATATATATAGTATATATTTATATATTTTTCAAGGTGATGGTTCTTCAGAAGCAAGCTTCAATTAGCCTTTAAAATTTTATATCATTTTTTAAAAGGAAAAAAGTGCATATAAAAGGTAAGAAAATGATAAATAATAATTGAACATTAAGGAGGCACACTATAAAGAATAAAGGGGATACCCAGAAAAGAGTGCTAATATAATATCAGTATTCAAATCAATTCAAGTCACCGATACATTTACATGTATACCAAAATATAAATGGTTATGCAAAGACAAAGACAACATTTGTGAAGGGCTTTGCTCCGTATCCAGAGGAATCCACTCAGGGTAATTAAAAGTTCACACTTATTAGTTGCAGCTAAATTTAATAAAATCCATGTAGTGTGGGGCAACACAAGATACGGACTGACGCGTTTCACTGACTCAGCCGCTTCATCAGAGACCAAAAAATAAATGGTTATGCGCTTACATGAAACAGCATGGTCTTTAATCCAACACAGCTACTGGGCATGTCCACCCCCAAAATTTCAATTTAACCCACTACTGGCCCCACTCTGTAGTGTATAAAAATCCTTACCTTACATCCCAGCTCCAAATGGTTCTCCTGTAATGTCCCCCAAAGTTAAAAACTGACCACCAGGGAAATTGTTTCCGCCTCTGAGCTGTCCTCTCAAGGTTTTTGGCTTGCTCAGAGCAGCCCTTCACTCCCTCCCTCCCCCTATTGTAAAAACCCTTTCCCACATATTAGGCATAGTTCCCCCAGCCCCAACTGCATAAAATATTTATAAAAAGTCCCGCGATATTTACTTACCTTCCTCTCCTCCTCCGCGTTCTGAACTGCCGGCAGCCGCGTCTGTGATTGACTGCCTCTCAGCCAATCACAGACGAGGCTGCCGGTCCGGCTCCCTGCTTGCAGTTCCATGCAAGCAGAAGGCTGGGCATTGCAGTGGAGAGAGAGGGAAGGTAAGTAACGATTGGGGACTTTCTTAAAAATATAATATAGCAATTGGGGCTGGGGGAAGTAGCCCTACAACATATGAAAAGTTTTCAAAAAGGTGGACATCCCTTTAAAAGTGCAAAAAAACCCCAAATGTATGAAATCAGTATTATAAAAAAGAATTTGACTATAAAAACGTCTATTTAAAGATGCCTATATTCAAATTCAGGTACGTGGCTTTAAAAGTCTGTTGTTTTTTAAATCAATACAATCAATATTTCATGTATGTCAAGCTCCCCCTGGTCTTCCCAATGCAATTTGCCACCTAACCTCCATAAAAATACCTCTTTTCTGGGTTTCTTTGCATACATAGCTCAAAAGCACGTCAAGAAAGGATATTAATTGGAACCTATACGTATACTGGTCACAGGGACCAGGAATTACCTGGATCTTCAAGTTGTACAAATATCTCTCAACATATGGTGCTGGAGGCTGTATTAGGCTGTACTCATACTTATTACTGCCCTAAAGTACTACCTTTTTTGCCCCTCCCAAAGAGTTAGTAAGTATATAATTAACATAGTGCTCAAAAAAGTAGGGTTTTAGTAAATGGTTGTCCAGTTTAAAATATGGAAAGACTGGTTCAGAAATAGTTTTTTTTCATCAAAACGGTATTGTAGGGGTCAGACATGATAGAATATTTGTTTTAACCTTCTCAAGTTTATAAAGTTTAGTAATGCTAGAATCAGGAAACGGTTTCTCGCACTTTTACATATTATAGAAATAGGATAGTATACATCCACACTAGTCCACACAGTGACCAAATTTATTCAATACATAAAAAAAAAGAAGCCTAGTGCACATCCAATTAATTTGCCCACTCACTATCATGAGGCACAGTGAGGCAAGTGCCTCAGGCGGCATCCCAGTAAAAGCGGCATTATGGGGGAAATGTTTTTGTGAGCTAACAAGCACAGCGGTGCCATTGAAAATATGGCCACCGAGATGTGCGAACGCAGCCTTGGGCTGTATCCGTTTTTCAAATGCAGGTGCATTTAAAAAAATGGACAGACAGTAAAACCCCATAGGATTTCATAATATCGTTCACACTTGCTGCGTTATAATCCGTTCCGTTCCAGTCCGTTTAAAAAACACACTGCATGCAGCATAAATGTCCGTTTTTTCATGCATTTTCTATAGAAATCTATGGAATACATATTGTGAAAAAATGGATCAAATGTATGCAAAAAATGGATACAAACTGAGGAGATTTATTGTCAGTTTTTTTTTATGCTTGTGTGTTTCTGGGAGCCCTTTTGGGGTTTTTGTCCTATTTAAGTGTAAGGTGGCCTTGGTTTTTTTGTGTATTGAGCCTTCTAGGGTGCCTTGTCTTGGTTCTACATGTGGAGAAGTAAAATGTCCTTTTAAAAGAATCCCAGACATGATGCGTTACCCGTATATACTCGATATATAAGTCGAGGTACCCATTTTTACTCGAAAAATTAGTACAATCTGATTGACTCGAGTATAAGTCAAGGGTAGAAATTATGACCACTACTGCCTCTCAGTTCTGTATTGTTTTGAGTCTTTAGTTGCCCTTTAAATGAACAGCAGAATTCAGTACAGTAAAGCTAGGTACAAGCGTTTCAATTTTTCCTCCTGACCAACCGTTAGAGACTTTCGACCGGTCGGCCAGGAGGATGGACTGACGGCCACTCAAAAGCAGCCGCTTCCAACATTTACCATGAACGATCGTGTGGTCCATAGAGGACCGCACAATTGGTCTGTTTTTTTCCAATTGTGCTTTTGGCCAATTTGGCCGAAAACTGAAACACTGAAATGTTGGTCGGCTGAATTATTGTATCTTGTGTACCTAGCTTTATACCATACTGGATTTGGTTATTGAGTGTTCTCCCCAAATTTTTTTCCAGCCAGGTGGCATAAAAAAGTAGCCGGGTGGGAAGGAATGGAGAAATGTGGTGGTGGGGAAATTTTATTGTTAATTATTTTCCTTTTAAAGGACAACAACATTCTAAAAATTAACTTTATAAAAATAAAATTACCTGGGGCAGAGGTAGAATTGTAATATTGTAAGAACATACAGGGTTATTCATAAAAGTTCTTTTCGTATAAATGGTGCTAATTTTGCCCCAACGAATCAGATTTGGCTTTCAAATGTTAAATAAGATAGATTGGTTGGGCAAAATTAGCCCCAATTTAAACGATAAGAACTTTTATTGAATCTCCCTAATAGTTTTCTCCTGGTCAGACTTTCCTCTATTAAAGATTGTGCTGAAGCCACGAGGAAGCCTGGCAGAAGCATATTTCTCACACTGGTGCTCCTCACAAAATTATTATTATTGTAGGTAAGATTACAAATGTTATCTCCCTGCCCCAGGTACTTTTCATTGTAAATATTTTTGAAAATGCATTATATTCTTTTGAGACAGAATATTTATTTTATTTAAAGATACAATTCAATAAAACAACATAACATCTTCAAAGCCAACTTGAAATTGCATATTCTTCTCCTAAAGGCCCAGTTATCTGCAGCCTTTTCATAATCAAAATCCCCGGATCTGGGCCCTCCAAGGAGATCAGCATGATTATTTATGTGCTTTGATTCATGCGATTTCTTAAACAGTTTTTGATCCTTTTAAGGGCAGAAAACCCCCTTTCACATTCTGCTGTGCTCATTGGGATCACTAGCCCATATGATTAGCTTGGGTAAATTTGGAAATGATTCTTTGAGCTCTGATTTCGTTCAACTTTAGTAAAATCTGTTTTGGACTGAAGTCTTTGTATGATTGACTAAACATTTTTGATGCAACTGGCCATTCTTGATGGATACTTTCATATTCTATAATTGGAGGGTTACCATTTTTGGAGTAGTGATTGAAAAGAATTCAGCGACTCACTTGATTCCTGATTTTCTGCATTGAAAACTTTGAAAAGCTGGAAATAATGGGCATGTCAGGGATCTTGCATCTAGGTGCTTGAGAACTCTATGTATTATCAATATTGAAGTTTTGAATGACATTACTCACTCTGTGTATAAACAATGCGAAGATCTGGCCATTCTTCTGCCAGACAATGATGAAGGCTTTGAGAATATCTCCCAGGAGTCTCTTTCAAACTCCATGTTAGATAATTTTGTAGCATGCAAAATTGGCTCAATTTCAGTAAGATTACATGTTGCCTTTGCCAAGCCTTAGATAGTTGGCCAGCAGGTAATATGTCTGAAAGCATCATTAGAGATGCCATAAAATTGTATGTTTTAATACATCTGCTCAATCCTTCAGCTGTGATGTAATTTCGTTCAGTGGCCTCTCTTTCCAGCGCAGCTATGACACTCATCATACACTGTCGTAGTGACTGTACTGCAGAGTTATGAGACAGCCATCTTGTGTCACTGGCCATTTTTCATCTTACTGGGGAATGTTCAGATTATTTTGGATTTCCTTTAATCCAGCCATTCTAACAGAAGAATTTTAAAAAGAAATAAACAGCTGCCTTTGGGCACTTGCAAGGTCCAGTTGATGGTTACACAGTGGCAGTTGACCCAGGGCCGTTTCGCTAATGATGCAGGGTGCAGCACACTGCAGAGCGGCACCCTGTAGGGAAGCGGCACTGCCGCACTGTCACACCTGTATTTTTTATTTTTTTAAATGGAGGCCGGCATCCCCGGCCGCCCAACTCCCTGCCATCTGTTGCGGGGGGGTGGGGGGGGTGGGGGTGTGAGCGCCGGACCGGACCTGTTACATTACCAGACACTGCAACTTGCAAGTGTTCAGCACACAACTGTCCGACTCCGAAGAGAAGACCGAAGTCCGATCTGACTCTGCCTCCATCCCAAACCGAACGATCCATCAACCTCAACTCGTTGCGTGCAGCCTGTCCCCGTGCAGACCAGGACAGGCTGCTGGAGCTGCGCTGCACTGCGCCGCCCGCCTGCGCTTGGCCTGTTGTGTCAGTGACACAGTGACAGTGTCTCACTGACTGACAGTCTTGTCTTGTGTGTGTCCACTGTCCGTCCCATCCGTCCGACTCCCGTGTGTCCGAGACAATGAATGATCTCGTCATCTGTCTGAGTGATTCGGATTCAGTCATTCAAAGACAGTGAGTAAGATATAAAAATAAATCAGAAATTATGAATTTAATTGAATCCTCCTTCCATCCTAATAGGCAACAGCCAACCACACAACTTGATGGATGGCTGGGGGGGGGGGGGGGGGGGGGGGGGGTTCGTGTTCTGTTCTCTCTCTGAGGGCCCAGTGACTAAGTTGCATCCTGCTGCCTGCAGGCAGCAACCAATAATATAATGTGCCCAGGCAGCAGGCCTATGCAAATATATAGCCAGATGATGAGATAGATAGATGATATAGACGATAGATAGTTATAGATAGATAGTAGCGAGTAGATAGTTTATAGATAGATAGATCGATGATGTAGATAGAAAGTATATGCTGAGAAATGTAGATGATAGATAGATAGATAAGATCGTAGATAATAGTGATGTAGTTAGTTATGATGATGTTGGTAGTTAGTATGGTATGATGTGATCTGATGTGTGTGTTGATGTAGTGTAGATCGATGTTGAGTGTTATACGTGTGTGTCGCTCGCTCGATAGATGATCGTTGAGCGTGTGTGTTAACGTGATCTGTGTGCTGTCGTTGCTGTGTGTGTGGTGTGTGTGATGTGTTAGAGCTGTTTGTAATTGGAGGAAAAGGGATGTATGTAAATCAATGATAATGACACAGTTAAATCAACGTGTATAAAGCCCCTCCACTTCTGGACAAGCCACATCCCACTTCCGACAACACCACCCACTTTCAATTATAAAACCACACCCCTTCCGGCGGCAAGGGGGGCGGCATTTGGAATTGTGTCAGTGGCAAAAAGTCTGAGATGGCCCTGAGTTGACCAAGAGAATGTTTTATCTTTGAGCAGTTTTGCCACACCTTTCTGTTTCTTCCCAATCAGAACAGCAGCTCATCTGACCCTAGTCCAACCAGATAGCAGTTTTCAAGCCTAGGATGTCCATAGTCTCACTCAGTGTGTTGGTTTTAGTGTACACTTTGCCATCAATCATATTGCAGGTTGATACAAACAAATTCTCACCTCTTTAATGACTGTACAAACATTTAATCTAAATAATTAACTGTTTTACAACTGAGATGTCAGTGGTTTCATCCCATAGAATACTGAAAATTGTCAGTGACTTGTATATCTTTTAGATGTTAAACTCTAGCATTATCCTTTCAGAAGTGTATGCATTTTTGCCAATATTGAGTTGTTGTAAAAAGGAACAACCCATTTCTTTACAGTGTTCCAGCAGTTTTTCAAATAATGTTGTGTGTGGCAACTAATTTTTTGCCACCCAACACATGGATCTTACAGCGCCACAAATGCATCACTCTGTAAGTTGTTTAACACAGATACAGATCTTTCGATTTGACCAATTCCATTAGTTTTGTTCTAATCCACTCTTTCTAAAAAGATCAGCAGAGGACTCAGTGTGCATTTTACTTTTTTCATGGTCCAGCAACTTTTCTTTTCAAATTCTTGTGCATGGCGCATTTACCCAAGGTAGCTCCCTCCTGGGGGGGTGTATGTTTGAATATTTCATGCACAATGAGCACCACATACCATTTTCTTTGATCATTAGCCAATTAAATCTTTAAACCATTGTTTGTTTATGGCGAATATGCGGTGCTTAGATTTATCAATTGGCAGAGTGTGTGCTGAAGAGATGTCTTCTGATGGACCAGCTTCTCCATATCTTTGCCTGAAATCACCACATCAGGAGTTGACGCTGCACCCTCCATTAGTTTGTGGCGTCTCTTTTCAGAAATAACTAGGCAGTGTTGTTTTAACACATTTTTTACTCATGTTGGTAGAAAGAAAAAACTGCCTCGTACGCCTGTTCAGAAGCTGCATCCAGGTAAATTATCATCATACCGTCCGGCTTCTACCCTCAAGATCCTTTCAGTGGTTCTCAAAATTTTTAATGCCAACAAGGCATGCCTGCCAATTCAAGTATTTGCTGAATGAAGCACACCTGTGTTTTAAAGGGAAGTAAAGGCCAAAATATTTTTTTACAGTGTGTATTGTCAGCTTTCAGCTAAATCTAATAAGCTCCAGATGATATGCAATTGCTGCAACCGACCTATATAGATTATCAAAATGGGCAGCAGAGTGGCAAATTATGTTGATAAATTTAAGGTGATGCATTTGGGGTTTAGCAATCCTGGTGCCACCTACACCATAATAACTGTGTTAAGTGAATCTTATGGAAATAGATTTGGGGTTTCTGGTAGATAACAGACTTGCTGTAGCAAACATGTCAGGCAGCAACGGCTAGAGCTAGCAAATATTTCTTGTATAAAGAAGGTTTTTGTTTTTTTGCCTTCCTCTGCAACAGTTTGGCAGGTATGTGGATATTGCTGAGCAGTTGAGTAGATGGACATGTGTCTTTATTCAACCTCAAGTACTATACTTAAATAATTATATTGGGCACAGTAAAGGGTTATGGTTCAAACATGGACAAATATCTTTATTCAACATTTAAAGGGCATGTCAACCCCAAAACTATAATTTCCCCACTACTGTAGGGGTGCATACTTAGTAGTGCATACAAAGCCATACCTTTACATCCCAGCTCCAAATGGTTCTCCTGCAATGTTCCCCTCAAGTCAAAAAACTGGCCACCAGGAGCCTAGCAGAGTCCATATAGGATTGCCCCCTGTCTCTCCTCCGGAGAATTTTGCCATATGCGCACTGCAGCCCTCCCCCTCCCTCCCTGTGCCAATTCTGCTTTTCCCCTATTGGACCCTCCTTTTCATTCTTTTATACTAACTAGTGGTGAACTGAACAGATGTCGAGGAGATATGGTGAAAGGACAAGGAGCAGGATCAAGTTCCTGGCAGCTTTAAAATAAGAAAAGGGTAAAGTCATCTTTTTTTTTTACTTAGTGTCCTATTAGATCTGTACTTTGTCAAGATTTCAACACATCTTGGATATTTTTTTAAGATGCTAGTCAAGAAATTCTGTTGAAGCCACCCTTCCACTACTTTTAAACTTTATTTTAAATACCTGGGTGTGAGTTTTAGCCACATTTTATTTTTTGGGTATTTGAACAGTTTGCTGTCGAGGATGTCCAGCAGAAATAAAACTTTGTTATCTTTACAGTTCATCTTCCTGGCCATCCTCCCATATTCTTTCCATTGCTATCAAGTAACATAAAAAGGGCTGGATCTTTTGTTTGTTAAGTAGTGATTTTTCTTTGGTTACAATTTACCATAAGTGACTAGAAGAATGGTCAGGAGAGAAGCTCTTGCTACATATTAGCTTCTTATTTATTACAAACCTGCTTTTATTTCTTCAGAAAGATTTTTTAATCATCAAGAGATTGATTGCCAACAACGAAATCCATTTCCGGACAGCTCATTTTCTTAATGATGAAATCAGTGTTTAAATGACTTTTCCCCACCCACACTCAGGTTGTGCCAGATCCTGATAATTGAGGAAGCTACTGAATGAGTGAATGCTGATCTGAAATTTTTGTTTTAAATGAACAATAAAAAAAAAGTAAAAAAATAGTAATTAACCATTGCTATTTCTTATTAGAAATATATTATAATAGATTTTTATTTAAAGGGCATGCAATTACCTGCTGACATCACTCCAATGATTGAATTTCCCCCGCTGCCTCCTCTGTATATGCTCAATCTCCATATAAAGAGAGGGGAGGAGGCAGCAGGGGAGATGTACTCATCCAAGCCTTATCTTTTTACTTTTTTAGGATGAAGGATGAGCTCTATGTTACTGAAGGTAATATTAAGGATTATGAAATATGGCTCTTTTTTGCTCTGACAACTTGCGTGTACCGGTCAGTGGGCAAGTTGCGTTTACCGGCCACTGTGGTGGACAACTTGCACATTATTGGTCACAGTGGGCAATTTTCATTTATTTACCAATCACTGTGGACAACGTCTATGCATCAGTCACAGTCACTTTCTGCATTCCATATGCTTATTGCACTCATAATAAAATAAACAAAAACGTTTTTATTGCTTGTTGTTAGCTAGCCACCACAAAAATGGGCCATTTGAAAGGAGACATTTTTGTCTTCTTGGGCAGAAAGAATAATTATGCTTACAGTAGGATTGTCTAGGTGCGAAGCAGTAACGTATCTAGGGAGGCCTGGCCCTCCTGCAATTTCCACAATATTGTGGTGGTACATGATGGAGGTATTTATAAATTATCGTGATCATTCCGCTGCATAAAAACTAGAACTATCAAGTATCAGCCCATTGACTGCCATGAGGGTTATTTAACAATGCAGCCTTAAAATGATACCACTTTCGTAAATTATCTTTATTTTCTATTGTTATTGTAATTCCTGACTGCGTCATAAAATAATGCTGGTCACACTCAAAGTTTTTTCACACCATGATCTGCAATTTACAATGCAGTGTAAGTAACACCAGGTTTGTAAATGGGAAGTTCAGTGCAATACATATACTTTTAAGAAAAAAAAAGAGCAGTATTTTTTTATTCTAATGACCTTAACCTCCCATTCAGCATTTTGTCTGTGTATAAATAAATGCAACCGAAATACTGACTTCCTGTTTGAAGGACCCCTAATAGAGACCATTATGGTATTGCCCTTGACCCAGGCCTGGTTTGATTCAGTTGCTCATGGGAGATCCAAACATGTCTGACCCATCCAACAGCGAATCATAAGAAACTACTTAGGAACATTCCACATTAGTGTGCATTCTGGGAAGATAAAGGACCGTTACAGAGCCTAAAATGGCAGCTCACTAATGTCAACAGCAGGGGGTATAAATTCAAATGATTTTCAAAATGGAAAAGAATATAAAGAATAATTGGGTATGCATAATGTAAACTAAGAATTAAAAAATATTTTTCACTTAACTTTTCCTTTAAGGATGACTGGATGCTACTCCCCTAGCTGCCTATCTGGAGCATGGAAAGTTTGAAAAAGCTTTGAGAGCTTGAGAGGAGACGGAATTTTTTGAGGCAGAGAGAAAGGGGAGATTATCATTTTGCTGCATAACAGATTAGCCCTATGTCTGTCAGCATTTAGAACCATTTTTCTTTTGGGGGGGATTTTAACCTATACATATTTTTTTTTTACTTGTGGGTTAATATACAAGTCCAAGCTTGTGGGTTTTCATTCAAAGCTAAGAAAGGACACAGAAAAGTCATTTAAAATCTTAACTGAACAACTGATCCCATTGAAGTCTTTGGGGTGGTGCCAAATAAGATTTGTCTAACCAGAAAGTGTAACCACAGCAAAAGAGCATGGGAAGAAAAGGAGCAGAACCTAAATGATATCAGTAAGCATTAAAAATGATGTTTGTCCTAAATATATACGTAAGACCTTAGGGCCGTATCTAAAAAGGTGCAGTATTCCCATTTAGTGATACTGTGCATTCACGGTTGCACTTCTATTTATTACCCTGGTGTAAATACCATCCTCATTGTAAAATAAAGATTCTGCAATGACAGTCATTGCAATCGCAATATGGTATTCTACAATGTGGTCGTAATGGGTGGTCTGCAGGCGTATTCTTGGCAGATTGGAGGTGGAGCCAAGTGTGCTGCCTGGTGGGCCGCTGTATGGCCTCCAGCCTGTCCCTGGTTAGGCACATCTTTTTTGGGGGGAAATGGTTCTGCCAGGGTGAAATTAGTGCTAAACCCATGCTACCAGATAGTACATCGGGTAGCGTGGGTTTTGCACTATTTAAGCACAAATATGGCCAATATAACATCGGCCCGATAGTGGTGGCCAGACCAACCCTTTTTAACGTGTGGTCGGATAGCAAGGATTTAATGCTCTAGTGTGGCCTAGCTCTCAATAACATGAATTTTGAGGAATTACCAATCAAAATTTTTTTTAGGAATTGAGTTGCCCACAGTACTAATGCTGGCCATTTAATGCATGGTTCATCCAATTCTGATGTCTAAACTATTTAGTACCTGGGAGCAGTTTTACATTCTGACCCCCAGCATACTTTGTTAGTTATACACATCAGTATATAGTACCTTTGATAACCCTGTTTTAAAAGTATCAATTTAAATTGGGCATACATTATTTTGCATTTAATTCTTCTATTAATTTTAATTTATTAGCTTGACTTTTTCAAACAAAATGTATGCTTCTTAATACCTGTTGATATCTTAATCCATCTTTTATTTTCCACACATGTAATCTAAATTTAACACATGACCACATCTGAACAATAAATTCAGTATGCAGAAACTGCCAGGATTTCACCTTTCGGGCACATTTCTAAAGAGGTGTCTATCATGCAGTCATTCAGATAATATTTTTGCAGCAAATGTAACACCTGAATTCAGATCTTTTTCGCTGTTCAATTGGAGTTCAGGATGAAAGAGTTAATTGAGAGTTAAGTTTCAGTCCTACAGCAGTAAATTGATCCTCATTCAGATGCACACAATGGGGTTGCTAAATTTTAGCTGGAACTAACAGCTCTAAGAAAAACTTCATAAAAAGGCAGAGAGAAAAAAGATATTCTATTAGAATGTATGTATGTATCTATCTACCATAGTGTTTCTCTCTTTTTTATCCTTTAAGCCAATTTCTTTGTTCTTGGGAACTTATACATTTTTTTTTCCTCCTCTTTCTCAGTCATCAATTGTACATATTGAATACATATTCATACAAATATACATCCCTGTTGAGAAACACTGCTATGGAGACTTACTTTATACACCATTTCTTTGGGCCTATTTTGTTTAGGTGACCAATGCATATACCATTAGAAAACCCCTTGAAAAGGTTTTCTTGGCATACATGGGGCATTTTTCTAATCAATCAACCTGTGTATGGTCTCCTGTTTTATTTAACAGAAACTGATCGGAACGTTTTTGACAATCAGTGGCTGCAGTATCTTAGGCAGAGTTCAAGCTAAAATCTGTCAAAAGAAAAAGGTGAAGAAATAAATCGGCAATCACTTCCCCGGCTCAGATCTTGGCCCTCAGCTTGCCGGAACTGCAAGCAGGGGGCCGGACTGTCAGCCACGTCTTATTGGCTAAGAGGCCAGCCAGTCACGGATGCGGCTGTCTGCTTGCTGAACACCACCGTTGGAAGAAGCGAGTTGTAAGTACTGTTCTGATCCTTTTTAGACAATCGAACCTGGCGGTTGGTAGTGGTACACTACAGAAAATAGTTTAAGCTGGGGCACAATTTAAGAAAGTTAGCATGGATAGGAGGGAGGGACAGGATGACTCACAGACAGGCTCCTACACAACCTTTCTGGACTTTTAACAGGCACAGCCAGAGAACCATTTGGATCAGAGATATAAGGTAAGGATTTTTAAACACTACATATGTGGGACCAGCGGTGGATTAAATTTTAGTTTTGTAGGGGGGACATGCCCTTTAAAATAGATTCTTTTCTAAACACCAAAAACTGTACAAACCGTATCCACAATCTTCAATTGCTTACATTTTAGCTAGCCTATTATTATTGTGGATTTACTTACTTACACAATACACTTACTTACACTTACAATTACATGTTACAGTCACATCAGGCCTGCCCGAAGAGCTTACAATCTAAGCACATTTATTGACACATACAACCTATCAGTATGTCTTTATGATTGTGGGGGAAACCGGAGTGCCCGGAGGAAACCCAGCAAGCACGTGGAAAATATACAAACTCCTTCAGATGTGTGCAGGTTGAAATTTAACTCACACTACTTAAGCGCTGCAAGGCATCATTGCTAACCATTGAGCCACCCGTGCTGCCCACTAAATAAAAATGCAATAAACACCCACATATTAGAACATATCAATAGTGTCTTTTCTGCAAGATTCTGAAACTTAAAGAAGGGCAACTCCTCCACCAAATGAAACATTGGACATAGATAACTCAACCACCCACCCACACCAACCCAAAACTGCAATAATTAAATATTGATTGGATATCACTACTTGCGTTGCGTAAATTACAGAGAACTCTATCTTAAAATGAGATGAATTTAGCAGATGATGCAGCAAAATATGAAACTCATTTTAGGACTGGTAACAATGAAACAGGAAAGAAAAACCAAGTAAGTAAAAAAAGTCACATTTTCAGATTTTTACAATATTTCTATCTTCTTTGCGTCAATGAGTTAAAATGTGGAAATCTTTTTAATGCTTTTCTGTGTATCATTATTTAATACTATAAATGGCTTCTAAAACTAAAACTCTACAGCAAAGGTTGCCCAGTGGGCAAATAAACAGGGAACACCTTATTCTGTGATAACGAGGTATAGCATCAGGTGCCCTCTCTGTGTACATATATTGATTGCATATATTGATATCGGTTATTCAGTTCATTCCATGTCATTCTTTTTAAAAGCTAGTGAAACACACTCGTTACAACACTAACAAAAGCTTAATACACAACTAAACACAATGAAGCTTTATAATCTACACTATAGACTGCAGCTATGAACAAAATAAGACATACACACACATTTTTAGGACTAGGTCCCACTTGTACACACAGCAACACATGCAGGATTTTTGTATGCAACTGCCATGCCTTATTGCTATGTGCCCTGCAATACATGTACATTATTGAGGCATGCAATATGCAGAAAAAGTGCATGTGTGTTTCCAATAACAGATCTTAGCACAAGCACATATTAGGGCAACTCTAATTGCATTGCATTGGCAATGTGAAACGGAAACACAATTTGAATCACGTTAGAAGGACCAGCCCTCAGTTTCATCCAATTCAAATTGCTTCATTCTATATCCTACTTTATTGCTGCATTACAGTCAGTTCTTCTCTATGGATATAAAGCCTTTTTTAGAAAAAATATTGTGAAGAATTTTTACACCCATGTTTGAAGGGTTTAAACACACCAGACCTAATAAGCAATCTTAGCAGTAGTTACAGATGAACGTTAGACTTCTATTATACATACTGCCTGTTAACTCTGCAGCCTATTTCTTGGTACAGAATAAGTTCTTCCCATTTTAGGTTTTATACGAGTTTTCACAAGTCTCAGTATCCGCATTGCACAGTAATCAACACACATTGTCTGTCAGTAACTGGTACACGTTCAGCAACAAGAAAATAATGAGTAGCAGAAAGAAATGTATTGTCATGAACCCTTACCTTTGCGTGGAAAGACATGTCTCCTGTTTCCTCCCCTTTACCACTGTGATATTAATAAATTCTCTCTGCACTTTTTTTTTTTTAAATACAAAAATCTCCTTGTTCGGGGAGACTGAAATTGGATCCCCGAGAGGAATGGAAACGGGAGCTCTTCTCTCTCTCATCCTCCTGGAGCAAAAAAACTCATCCTAAACTCATCACGTCTTACACCTTCGAGTGAGCATCATAAACCAAGTACAGTCACCCATGCTAAAATAGCGTCTATGCATGTCATGGAAAGGACATGTCCATAATAGCACGGAGGAACAGTAACGCCCATGATAGTACTATATTACCTCGAAATTAAAGGTAAAGTAACACCTACAATTAGTGGAATTTACGATCACTGGTTAACCAATTATAATGCAAAAATTATATTAATGGATACAAAGAAAAAATATTATGGCCATAAACATTTCAATTTCCCTTACTATATAGATGTTTTAAATATGTTAATATATATTTTAATAATGCTTATGCCATTTTACCCAGTTTTAAAATAAAGTAGTCACAACAGAACTGAATAGCACAAGGTGGCTTGTATGAGAAACTCCAGTGATGTGAAGGGCAGACTAAAGTTTTGTACTATTGTAAGCAGGGCCTGATGTGAATGTATACATTAATTGTAAAGTGTAAGTGTATTGTGTAAAGTAAGTAAATCCCATAATAATAATAATAGGCTACTGCAAACATTAAGCAATTGAAGGATTGTGGTACGGTTTGTACAGTTTTGGTGTTTTAGAAAAGAATCTATTTTTAAAGGGCATGTCCAACCCCCAAAACTAAATTTAATCCCACCGCTGGTCCCACTATTGTGTTTAAAAAATCCTTACCTTACACACCTCTGATCAATGGTTCTCTGGCTGTGCCTGTTCAAAGTCCAGGAAAGTGTTGTGTAGGAGCCTGTCTGTGAGTCATCCTGTCCCTCCCTCCTATCCATGCTAACTTTCTAAATTGTGCCCCAGCTTTAAACATTTTTCTGTAGTGTACCACTACCAACCGCCAGGTTTGATTGTCTAAAAAGGATCAGAACAGGACTTACAATCCTTCGTTCCAACGGTGTTTCAGCAAAGCAGACAGCCGCATCCATGACTGGCTGCCTCTTAGCCAATCAAAGACATGGCGGACAGTCCGGCCCCCTGCTTGCATTCCGGCAAGCTGAGGGCCAAGTCCGAGCTTCGGGGAAATTGATTGCCGATTTATTTCTTCACCTTCTTTTGGACAGATTTTCCTTGAATTCTGCCCAAATACTGCACCACTGATTGTCAAAAAAAGTATTAGATCCTTTAAATCAATCAACTTTTTTTTTTTTTTTTTTAATTAAGAACAAAACTGTCACTTGTCTGTTGTTTGCCTGCAACCCAACTGCTATTTTTCCCAGTTTATTACATGAATTTGTAACCAGATATTTAATGATAAGTTCTAATCTTGCCTTCTCCCTCTGCTCAATGACTTTTTATAACCATGAGCATGTGCAGAGGAGGCAGCATTTGAATCTTTGGTTGCGATGTCAGTTATCATCTTGATTGCATGGAGGAGCTTACTTGCCAGTTATTATCCTTAAATATCTGGTTAGTAATGCAGGTATAAGTGCAAATATAATCAGTTGGGGTTGGGGGCAGGTAACTGATACATTTTATTTTTTATTATCAGTTTTTGTTTAAAACAATAACCAGCCAATCAATTTTTTATTTTTCATTTAATTTTTTTATTAAAAATGTATCTATTTAATAGCCTAAGCAAAGTGGGGCAGCTACTACGATTGAGATTCATCATCAAGTTGTAATTTGTATTCAGAAATGGGGGAAAAGTTTTTTGTAGTACAATTCTTGTATTGTTAAAGCCAGCAAAAAAAAAAAAAAAAAAAAAAGGAGAACTAAAGGCTAAAACTTTTTTCTTTATATAACAGAAATGATGTTATCTGTTAAAGGACAATTATACTTTTCCACCCCCTCCCATAAAAGTAACCTAGAAGAGGCCTAAAACACCATGTCCTTACCTCTGGGCTTACCTTAGTAGGATCATTGTGCTTTACACATGGAAAGAGGAGTTCTTTTATTAACTTCTATTTCAAGGGATTGTCTATTTTTTCTGTTCTTTAAATGCTGAAAAACTTCATAAGACTGTGATCATTCTTTTGGTTCTGGGCCACAAGTCAAAACATTGTTTTTGGCCATTAGTTCTCATTTAATGTAAAAGTGATGAAGCTATTTCTTGATAACCCCCTGAGGGTGTGAAGACTTTTTAGTTTACTGTATTAAAAATTCATTATTAGCAATTTAACCCAAATACAACCCAAGGATTTTGCCATGTGGAGTGTTTTAACAGGATTTGTTTGTTTGTCACTTTTACTAGACTCAAGTATATTGACTCGAGTATAGGCCAAGGGTAGAAATTCTGAACAATTTCTGCCTTCTGATTCAGTATTGTTTTTAGGCTTTAGTTGCCCTTAAATTGACCCTTGTATAATATACAGAATTCCCATACAGTAGTAGAACTCATCGGCATTCCAAAAGTTTGGAACAAACTCCCAGCATGCTTGGTTTGGAATTGCAGTTTCTAATCATCTGGAGTGGAAATGTTCAACAAACTGCCCACCTCCAAACCCCCTAGAAAGAGACACTTTGTCTTACCTGCTCCACTGGTATGTCCGTGAGGGCTGAGGAGGTATAATTTACATTTGGACGTTCCTGTGATTTCGTGGATTGCACGATCACACCTTCACACGCTCATGCTCCTGACTGCTCTGGTTTGCCACACGTAAGGCAAGTATCCTTTAGCCTTTATAGGTCATTTTAAAAAGTAAAAACCTTGGGCTTATTTGAGTAAATACAGTAACTTGTATTTTATAGTTCATGTTATATAGTTTAGAACAAGAAACGTACAAATGGCTGAAATGTGGTAGTTATTTAATAAAAATGAAATTTTATTATTCACTGTCCTAATTTCCTTTAATTAAAATGATGAAGAATGAAATGGAACAAGTTAGAGTTCCACTGCATTTGAAGCCCATGACAAACTATACGAGTAGAGATCATTTTATCTGGTATCACGTAATTGGAAAAACTGCAGAACAAAAACACTGGTGGTGACTGGTGCACATTTTAAGGATGACATTGGATCGTGAAACAAGTCTAATATGTAGTAAGATAGAATTCAGGCTCCTTGTCATATTTCCCTTTAAAATAAAACATAAAAAATGCTTTATTGATCGATTCCAAGTGTCTTTCTAGATGTGAAAAACAGATGAATTTCCAACTTTGACAAGGACCCAAAAACCTAGGGTTGTATAAGTGAACACCACATCACAAAAGAACCCAATTCTAATAACTCCACTGAAAACAAATTTGTTCTATTAAGGAAGCACTACAATTTTCTTCTCTAGCTTCTGTGGAGGAAATAGTATTGCCCTCATTATACTGTCCAATTCTTTCTTCCAGTCCCAGTTGGGCATGAAGCACTGACACAGAATCGGAGTCATGGTGAACCACAAATTTCAGTAAGCGGTACAAATCCAGCATTACATCCTGCAAAATCTGCAAAGAAAGAAATGAACACAAGTCAAAACTCAGTGCCTTAGAAAGAGTATTAAGAAATTACCAACTAATAACCCCCCCAGCAAAATGTTCATGAGGCCACCTCCCTGCATCATCTCCAATCTTTTTCTTTGTTGTAACAAGAATTTAAAAGGCAGTGACCAGAACGATTACAGTTTTGAAACAATTCCTAGTTTGCAAATATGCATGTACCGTATATACTCGAGTATAAGCTGAGAAATTTTACCTGAAGTTTCCCCTCTGCTTATACTCAGATCTGTAGCAGCTGGACAAATTACATAGCCCTGGGAACATCAAGCTGTACACAAACACACACACAGAATCCTCTTGATTTCAGTGGGTTAGCAATTGTTGTCCTGCCACTCAGATCAGCCCAGACTGCAAGGAAATGGGGGGAAAAAAATGATAGAACAGCATTCAACAAAAAGGTAGCAAGGCACATCTGTGTATGGGGCTGTGTATTAAACTTTCTATGGGCTGGGCTGTGTATTGGACTTCTATGGGGCTAGTATGAGGCTTTTCTATAGGACTGTCTGTGGAACTAACTATGGGAGAAAGTCAACCCTCGGCTTATACTCAGTCAATCAGTTTTTACTAGTTTTCAGGTAAACTAAGTACACGGCTTATACTCAGATGGGCTTATATTCGGGTTATACGGTAAGTGTTAAAGGGTTAGTCCACCCTAAAAATTATTTTTTATAAAGATTCCCCTGCCAGCCCAGCCCACCGCTATATTATATGTTTAGAAAGCTCCCCAAACTCTACTTACCCCCCTCTTCCTCCGCCGCGCTCCCGGCCCTCTGCTTGCAGAAAATGCAAGCAGAGGGGCGGGACCGGCCGCGCCTGTGATTGGCTGAGCGGCAGCCAATCACGACGCAGCTGCCGGGAGCTCATTTCGGTGGAGGAAAGAGGAGAGGTAAGTAAGTTAGGGGAGCTTTCTAAACATATAAATATAGCGTCGGGGCTGGGCTGGCGGGGAATCCTATACTTAAGGTTTCACACTAGGGGGAGGAATCCTGGGAGGGAGGGGGAGAGAAGGGCATGCAGTATCGCAGGTAGGAGGCAGAGTCCTATAGGACTCTGCTATCCTCCTGGCGGGGGCAGTTTTGGGACTACAGGAGAACCTTAGGAGTGGGATGTGAGGTAAGGGGCGAGTCTCAGCCGTGATTGGCTGAGAGGCAGCCAATCACGGACCGGCTGCCGGTTCTCTAGAATGCAGGGAGAGAGGGGAAGGTAAGTAGAGTTCTGGGGACTTTCTTAAATTTTTTTTTGCGGTTGGGGGCTGGGGGAAGTTATTCTATTATATGGGCAAGGGGTTTTTAATGGTAGGGGGAGGGAGAGCCAAACCGTAGAGGGGTTCCCCAGTATAGAATGAACCAGTTAGAGGGGTTCCCCACTATAGAACAGACCAGATACAGGGGTTCCCCAGTATAGAACGAACCAGTTAGAGGGGTTCCCCAGTATAGAACGAACCAGTTGGAGGG
>JAACNH010003894.1:0-26637 GCA_019447015.1 Hymenochirus boettgeri
AAACCATTTTCTATCATCTGTACAAATGTGACTCCCCCCCCAGAACCAACAGTACCTTAGCTTTTTCATTATGTCCGCCTATGGGTGACCGTTTTCAAAAGCCTTTGCAAATCCAGTAACTACATCTACTGCTAGTCAACCAAGAGTCTATTTCTACTTACTACTTTCCTCATAAAAGCCAAGCAAGTTAGTTTGCCAAGATATATTCCTCCTAAATCCATGCTGTTTCCTACTTATAATGTCTCCTTGAAACATACTCTAGAACATGTTCCCTTATAAACTTTCCAGGATCTTCCCCACCACTGAAGTTAAACTTACCGCCTTAATTACCCGGCTGTAACGACTACCCTTTTTGAATATTGGATAACATCAGCCTTTTTCCAATCCGAGGGCACACCACCACTACAGAGAGGATCACAAAAAAAGAAACAATGGCCTAGATAAACTGAACTTAACTCTTAAGTACCCTGAGGATGTCTTTTATCCGGTCCGGATATTTTAATATTACCTTATTTAGTTCTTTCTTTACCATATCCTCGGTTACCCAAAGTGAACTGATCTTGTATACCTTTATTGCTATATACTATCTCTATGATATCTGTACTTGGATCTTCTATAGTGTATACAGAGGAAAAAAAATATTCCAAACATTTGCTTTATCGCCATCCCCCCGTAACTAACTTACCATTATTAATGGTGCCACATTCTCAGTCTCTCTTCTTACTATTAATATACTTAAAAAAATGTTTAGGGCTAGGATGCTGTTCTCAGCTATCCTAACTTCATTATATTTTATCTATTTGTTTTGCTTTCTTCACTCCTTGTTACAGTTTTTAAGTTTTTATACTCCCCTAAAGGCCCTTTCCGTTCCCTCTGGCTTAAAGGTTTTAAAATGCCTTTTTTCTTCCTTACCATTTGCCTCTTTACAATCAGAATTCAGCCACAATGGGCGCAGATTTATTTTTTTACATTTATTCCCAAGGGTATAAATTAGATGTGAACTGGCTTAAATCCCCTGAACACAGTCCCTTCTGTTCAGTACCTTTACCTGATATACATTATCCCAGTTGACCATTCTGAAGAGCTGCTTTTAAACCTGGGAAAATTTGCTTTCCTGAAATTAAATGTCTTGTTAACGCCAACTTTTTCCTTTCGATAACAAAGTCCATATGTATATGTGAACTTTATAATATATGTAATATATGAACTAAATAATATATGTTATATATGAACAAATATATGTATAATGAACTAATAATATATGTTATATATGAACTAAATAATATATGTTTATATGAATAAGTAATAATGTAATATGATGAACTAAGTAATTGTATGTATTGTGAACTAATAATATATGTATATATGAACGTTTAATATGTTATATATGAACTAAATAATATTGTAATATATGAACTAAATAATATATGTAATATATGAACTAATAATGTTTATAGGATCTAAGTAATTATGTATTGGAACTAAATAATATGTAATTGTGAACTTATAAATATAGGTAATTGAATTAAGAATAGTTATATATGAACTAGTAATATATGTAATATATGACTAAATAATATTTAATATATGAACTAATATATATGTATATAAACTAAATCATATGTTATATATGCCTAAGAATAAGTATATATGAAACTAGTACATATACTATATATGATGTATGTATTGTAACTAATATCGATATGTATAATGAACTTTATATATATGTTATATAGAAATAATACTAACGTATATATTGTGAACTAAATACTCATATTTAATCTATTGCAACTAAATATATATGTTAATATGAACTAAATCTATATGTAATTACTAGACTAATAATATGTGTCCTAATTGAAGCTAAATAACTATAATGTTAATATATGACTACACTATATGTTATATGACCTAAATTATATGTATATGTACATCTCTATTTCTTATGCTCCTAAATTTTGTCATATACTGAACTATATATGTATATGACTAACTATATGTAAATAATCATAATTTTATATGAACATAATAATATTTAGGTACTATATGAACTTATATTGTTATAATATGAACTAAATATCTATGTAATTTCGAACAGCTATATAACTAATGTTATATATAACTAAATAATATATGTAATATAATGAAACTAATATAATATATGATAAATAATGATATGACTAATATATGTTATATAAACTAAATATATGTCATATAGTACTAATCAATATATGTACTATGATGAACTATAATAATATATGTACTAATATCTGAACTAACATAATATATGTTATATATGAACTAAAGATATATATGTAATATATGAACTAAATAATATGTAATATATGAACTAATAATATATGTTTATTGAACTAAATAATATGTATAATATGAACTAAATACATAAGATTTATATATGACTAAGTAATATATGTAATATATAGAATAATATAATATAATATGTAATGTATTGTGAACTAAATAATTTGTAAATATATGAACTTATAATATATGTTTATATATGAACTAATATATATAAATATTGAACTAATATATATTTAATATGAACTAATTAATATAGTTATATGACTAATAATATATTATAATGAATAAATATAATGTAATCATTGAACTAATAATATATGTAATATATGACTAATATATATGATATATGGTAATATATATGTAATATCTGAACTAATAATATCTTATATATGAACTAATATTATATGTATATATGTAACCTAAAATATATGTAATATTATGAACTAATAATAATATTGTAATATATGAACTTAAATAATATATGTAATATATGAACTAAATAATATAATGTAATATATGAATAATAATTATATGATAAAAACTAAATAATATATGTTATATATGAACTATAATATATGTTATATATAACTAAATCATATGTATAATAGCTAATATATGTATATAGAACTAAATAATATATGTAATATATGAACTAAATAATATATTAATTATGAACTAATAATATGTTATATAAACGACATAATAATGTAATATACTGAAACTAAATAATATTTTATATAACTAAAGGAAGACCAATGTTTTTTTGACTTTTAAAACATAAAATGGTAATGCATTTTTAATTACGGTGCGCACCCTTGAACCTCCGTAGTGTTAGAATATAGCCTCTCTGTTTGTCCCTCTTTTATGTACAACACACGTGTTAAACACTAAGGCCACAGGCTGAATCCGGCCCTTCTGGCCTTTGTGTCCCCCAGTGACTATACACATCCAAGACTACTACACACTGCTATGCATTTGTGCATTCCCAAGTAGTAGCATAACTATGATCTGCCTGCTAGATTCCGCAATCGGCCTCTTTTTAAACAGTGATTGGGCTACCTTGATTGGTCCGATAAGACTGTTAAAAAGTTGATCATGTTATCTATCCAGGCAGATCTATAGTTACGATGCACTAATGGGACTTGCACAAATGATAGCAGCGTAGTAAGGCTTGGATGCAGTCACTGCTATAACAGCTGATTGTGTATCTAGCCGATACTGGGGAGGGGAGGGAGTGTGACAAAGGGCCTTCCATGGAGCTGGCCATTTCATTACTGTGCCAGAAGAGGTGAGCGTTCCACATTAAACACATGGTCACCCCATAGCGGGGTCCCGTCCAAACAGAGTCCCTTCACAACCCTTTCCCTGGTGAGACCCAGCACTAGGCACAAGTGTGACAGAGTCCCAATATGGGACTCAAGTTATCTTTTATAAAATTCGGCCCACTACTTAGCCTGTCTTTTGGATTTGGCCCTTATGTGATTGAGTTTGACACCCTGACGTACAGTAACAACAGTTTCAGTCTGTTGAGAAGACCTGGCAAACATAGGAGCAAATGTATGCAGTCTCCAACACACATGGCTCTTTAATATGGCATAATATTTATTACCAGCAGCGTCTACAGTGGTGCCATAGGCCTGGAGATGCTTTAAAAATGTTCTATTTTATTGGTGCTGAGGTAAGTGTTAGTAGATTTATGTCCTTCCCAAAATGTACATATATCCTAATTACCCCCCCAGACCTAGACCTCGCTAGGTTTGAAAGTGTGTACATGGCTCTTAAATATACTAACCACACTTATTCCCTTGGCTGTCTTCTGCTGCTGTCCCATGCCTTTTCCATGCATGTCAGCAGAAGAGGTGCCGGACCAGCATGGCGTGATTGCTGAGTGCAATGCCATCTCCAACAGCATTGCACTTTTATGGTTCAAACTCCCAATGTATTCACAAGCAGACATTGCTTCTTATTTTTTCAGATCCCCTGATGTCTAAAGTGTACCTCTGATTGGGAAAAGGCTGATGTTATCCCATATTCAAAAGGGTAGTCGTTCACAGCCAGGTAATTACAGGCCTGTAAGTTTAACTTCAGTGGTGGGGAAGATCCTGGAAAGTTTAATAAGGGAACATGTTCTAGAGTATGTTTCATGGACTGACTTATGTATTAACCAGCATGGATTTAGGAGGAATATATCTTGTCAAACTAACTTGCTTGGCTTTTATGAGAAGTGACGTGAGTAGAATGTAGATGTAGTTTAGTTGGATTTGGTAAGCTGGTACCCAGTTTGCTGTGACCGATCGTGTGGTCCATAGGAAACCGCACGATAAGTTGTGATTTACACACATCCATCCTCGCGCCGTTCGTCGACTTGAGCAAAGGGGGCACAACATTGGTCACGCGCAACGCAGAAAGTTTGTGAGTACCCACCTAAGGCTTTTGATCCAGTCCCCCATAGGCGACTAATGCACAAGCAAGGTCTGTTGGTCTGGGAGTCACATTTGTACATGGTATGAAATTGGTTAATGAATAGGATGCAGAGAGTAGTTGTTAATGGGCTTCATCATTATGGACTAAAGTGCTAAGTGGGTGCCACAGGTTCGGTGTTGGGGCCGCTTCTATTCATCTATTTATTAAGGATTTGGAAGTGGGTATTGTCAGCAAGGTTTCTGTGTTTGCTGGGACACAAAACTTTGTCGACCATTAAAACTTCAGAGGATGTGCAATCGTTACAGGGGGATCTATATGGATTCTCTGTGAGACGCTATAATGAGACTTTATAATGTGTCATTCTTGGCTGTGGATGACAATGCAGTAATGTATTTCCATAAGCTGACACACATGGTAATGAGGGTGTTACCCAAATGTGGTAGGATTCCTTTAGTGAATTTGTCACAAAGTGAAAACTTGACACTTTCAGATCAGCTACAAACAATTGTGATTTATTAACATGTTCAAGACTGGCAACGATAGGTTATTACACAGCCTGCTGGGTTAAAAAAACTACTCTCAATCCATGTTGGTTACTGTAACTTGCTGTGTATGAAACCCACTGGGCTTTGCAATATTACACAGAATCCCTAAGCAACATTATGGTCTGTGCTAAATCTATAACATGGATCTGTATGAGTCCGTGTATTAACCGGATTGTAAAACAATGTCCACCTCCCCCAATGTCATGGTTGGTTGGTTTCTTTCTACAGACTTATGACTTCCACCCATTATGACTAATCTCTGGGCTATTGGCACTACCCACACACTGCTGTTATATGTGTCACAAAGATACTGTAGGCAATGACATCACAGGGGCTGGGACAGGCCCCAGCAAAGCTTCTCTGCGGCACAGCCTTATGGGCTTCTATGTGATACCTTTCTTTATAACTCCTATATCCAGGGGCGTACATACCAGGGGAGCAGGGGGAAGCATCCACAGGGGCCCGGAGCCAAGGGCGCCCTATCTCTTTTATTTTTCCTATGACAGATATAGCCTCCTCCCAGAAGACCACAATGGATGAAGCATGGATAGGGGCCCCATCATAATTTTGCCTGGGGCCCCAGTGATTCTTAGTTACACCAAGCCTATATCCTTCATGTAGGAGAAATGAAGTGTTTTTTATAAACCGTATTGTTGGACTGTTTTTTGATTTGCTCACTTCCCAATGAGATCCAGCGGTGTAATTGTTTAGTTACAGGGACAGACTTGACATTCATTCATGTATTGAGAGGAATCTATAATGATGAGCTAATTTAAGACCCATTACACAACCCAAAGTTCCACTAATAATGTGTCCAAATTCACCTATAAAGAAATAAGTGAAGTTAAATTTACATTTTCATACTGAGCCTGTCCCCAAACCTGCCCATGTGATTGACGCCTTAGGGAAATTCCATGGGAAATTCTTTTTCTTAGGGAAACGCATTTCCCCTGCACTGGGAATCATCTGGTCACCAGATCTTTCCTTTAATAGGTCTGTGTCAATAGAATGGTAGAGACAATGATACAAAATAACGTTACTTAAAATAATGATCATTTTCTATAAAATTTATAGATCCCCATAAAGATTTTACTTTGACTGATTTGGACTGGTTTTTGTTGTCTATTGTGTATTTAGTCCAGAGCTGCGTTACCTACAGACATGTGAGCGTAACGTGGAGCAAGGGCCATTGTTTATTAGTTTTGTCCTTTCCACCAAACAGGCATCCGATCCTGTGGTTGGCTAAGGCATCGCCAATCACAGGAGCGGATGCCGGTCTAGCCCCTCCTGCTTGACTTTCCTGCACGGAAATGGCACAGGAGTTTAACAGAAGGGGTCGGGGGAACGAAGGCTGGTAAGTACATTTGTGTCAGTGCTTATAAACCTTGCAAGGTCGAAGTATATAGCCCAAAACAAATCTCTGTGGGTTAAAGGACATGTCAACCCCCCAATTTGTCCCACTGTTGCCCCGCTGTGCAGTGTTAAAAATCCTTCCCTTTCTCTTCTCCTTTTGGTTGTCCTGCAGGGTCTGATGAAAGTACAAAAACTGAAGACTAGGAGCCTGTCTGTGTGTAAGCCCGTGCCTGCTACTTCCTGCTCCTCTAGAGGAACACTGGAATGTGCAGTGGAGCTCTCCACCCTACCTCCCCCCCCCCCATTTCCTCTGCGGCTGTATGGATGCAAAAAAAAAATGTTCCTGTAGTAAGCAACTGCTTTAAAACTGCTAATACAGTCGTGAATGTACTTACCTCAACCTCATTCCCTCCACTTCCTCTGCTGACCCCACATCTGTGACTGGCTGTGTTGCCTTTCATTAATTAATTTCTATTTTTGGGGTGGATAAACAAAAAATCCTAATTCCCAAAACTGTAGAAAAGTTAACCTTTACATCCATGTGGCCAATACGTGTCCATAACATGCATGCAGTCTAGATGGTTTATCTCCCGGATGCCAAGGTTTGACAGCACTGGGTTATCTGTACAGTTTTCAATTTCATGTACTATAGTAACGTGCATATAATTCTGTGAATATGGTATGGAAAGAGAAGGTTTTTCCATAATTATTTGTGGTTTTGCAGTATCAGTATGTTTTGGAAAGTTTTTATTATTGCATAAAGAAACCTGTACCTACTGAAATATTCTTATTTATATATAAAAAACAAGACAGTACTTAGAGCTTAGACAATCACAAAGTGTTCTGCGTCACAGCCACTGGATACAATTAAGCGAACACTTATGTGGTGTAAACATTATCGTATGGAAACTACCCAGAAGTCTCTCCATTCCTTATTTGCCATATGATGGGGGCTCTATACTTTAAAGGAATAGTTCACTGAGAAAGTGAACCATTTCTTTAAGGTATTAATTGAAAAACGGAGGTAAGAGCTATGCCTTACCTCCCGTTCTTCAATCAATTCCCCAGGACTACAGACAAAGATAGAAGATACTTACCTTACACGCGATCCTCCTCCGCAGTGGAAATTCCCGACTGCTTCCTGTTCAAGTAACTATAGCGCGCATTATGTGCATACACGCTATAGTTTCTTTGAACCAGGAAGCGGTCGGACCTGTTACTGCGCGCTGCAGGGGATCGCATGTAATGTAAATATCTTCTATCTTTGTCCGTCGCTCCTGGGAATTGATTGAGAACGGAAGGTAAGGCATAGCTCCTTTACCTCACGGTCTTCAATCAATACATTAAAGGAATATTTCACTGTGTTGCTGCGTTTTCGTGCATTGCTGCAAAAAAAGCAGCATGCGGGGCCTAAGCCCTTATGGTTATGCCTGAAACCTCAGGATAAATGTGGTTTCAATAACTGCATTACAATTGTCAAAATATGATGTGTAAGAGCAGGGTACCCTAACCTGGCCCATTCTGGGGGCTGCAGTAGCGGCACTGACAGGCCGCGGGTGTAGCCCTGCCCCCAATCCAGCCAGTTTAGCCACACTCTCTAAATTCCCATGCCAGGACTTTGCCAGGATACTGGGATTCGGGGTATGCCGTCCAATAGGGACACCTGCGAACTCTAATCACAGCATTTATTTCAATCATGTGATAAGATTTCCTTTCATGTCTGCATAAGACCATCATATTGGTGTGTTAAAGTAATCACTACAGTCACGCATTTATGATAAACATTTGGTACTCGCTCTGTCTAGACGCGCTCACTAGAGTACCGCACGCATCATGAATTATGTCAAAAGTCACGTTAGGTGTTATTAAAATCCTGTTAACACAGTACAGAACTTAAGACTTAACTTTGCGATAACGGCTCTCGGTACATCACCCCAATATATTTAACAGGACAGAGCAAATGAGCGCAGCTTTGTAGTGTTATTTTCTATTGGGTTAAATTGGCTGAGTGACTACACAACCCTGTCCACCAATAACATCCACACATATTTTGTTTCTGGTTAGCTGGGTGAAAATATGATCCTGTCCATCATCCCACTTCCCTTCTGTCTGCCATAGGACCTGGGAGTTGAAGTTCAGCAGTTCCTCTTACTTATCACCTGGGGTTTGAATCCTTTATGATTGCTCTGTAGTAAGAATCTACTGGATTCTTATGAATTCCCTCATACAGTACAGTACATTGTACATATTACATACAGTACACGCATTGTATATTTACATACATAATGTACATTTAATCAGTACATTGTATATATTACATACGTACATTGTACATATTACATACAGTACACAGCATTGATATTTACATACAGTACATTGTATAATTACATCATACATTGTATATATACATAATAAACAGCATTGTATACTATTACATACAGTCATTGTATATATTACATCAGTACATTGTATATATTACATACAGTACATTGATATATTACATACAGTCCACTGCATTGTATATATTACATACAGTACATTGTAATCTTACATACAGTACACAGCGTTTATGTAGTACATACAGTTATTGATATATTACATACAGTACATTGTATATATTACATACAGTACACAGCATTGCATTATTACATACAGTACATTGTAATATTTACATACAGTACACAGCATTGTATATATCACATACATTTAATTGTATAATATTACATACAGTACATGTATAATTACATACAGTACACAGCATTGTATTATTAAATACAGTTCATTGTATATATTACATACAGTACATGTAATGGACTTTGTTCTTATCTGTATATATTACATACATTACACAGCTTGTATATATTCATACATTACCGCATTGTGCATTGTATATATTACATCATACACAGCATTGTATATATTACATACATTACACAGCATTGTATAATTCATCCAGTACATTGTATATATTACATACAGTACATTGTATATTACATACAGTACATTTATATTACATCATTACACGCATTGTATGCATGTATTATTACTACAGTCACACAACATTGTATATATACATACAGTACTTGCATATATTACATACAGTACATTGTTATATTACATACAGTACACAGCATTGTCATATTTATACAGTACATTGTATATATTACTACAGTACAACGCATTGATATATTACATACAGTAATTGTATATTACATAAGTACATTGTATATATTACTACAGTGCATTGTTATTACATACAGTACATTTGTGTACATTAATATTGACAACGTCATTGTATATTTGCATACAGTACACAGCATTGTATATATTAATACAGTACACGGTAATATTACATATAGTACATTGTAATATTTACATACGTAGCCAGCATTGTATATATTACTACAGTACACTGTATATATTACATACAGTACATTGTATATATTACATACAGTAGCCAGCATTGTATATATTACATACAGTACACTGTACATATTACTACAGTACACATTTTATCATTACATACAGTACATTGTATATTACTACAGTGCAGCATTATCTATTACATACAGTACACTGTATATATTACATACGTACCAGCTTGTCATATTACATACAGTACATTGTATCTTATTACATACAGTACACTGTATTATTACTACAGTACACACATTGTAATATTACATACAGTACATTGTATCTATTACATACAGTACACTGTATATATTACAACAGTACACCCATTGTATAATTACAGATTCTATCCTAAGGTGTGATGACATATAGTAACACACTCACTGTAGACATCATAGGTATTAATGTAACCCCCTGATTCCTTACTTACTGTCACCCCCTAACTGGATCATTATAAGTGCTGAGTCAAGAGTGGGGTGATCAAGTTGTTGAGGCTCGAGTGGTTGTGCTGGGAATCCCACCCTTTCCATGTCGCTCCTCCAAAGTCAGTGTGGCAGCTCAGTCAGTTCCCTAACCAGAAAAGCAATGGATACGGTCCCAGCTCCTGGCTGAATCTCTAGTCTCTCTCTGGTCCATTACACAAGCATTGTATATATTACATCAGTCGGCCGTCTCTTTTCTGGCACCTGAAAAAATTCCAAAAGCTGCCCCCCCCCCTCTGCCCCAGACGGGGTGTGGTTTTATAATGTAAGTGGGTGATGCTTTATCTGGAAGTGGGGTGTGGCTTGTCCGAAGTTGGAGGGGCTTTAACTGGTAAATAATGCCCACAGTGACTGTGGGCAACAATTGCCAAACATTAATTTTTGATCTGCAGGCTGACAATTATTGATTTTGATCAAATGAATTCCCAGTCAAAGGGAGGGGGGGAGTTGTATTGCATTCTGTTGTGCAATGAAAGTCACGACTTCCGATGCTATTTAAAGGACAGAACCTCCCGAAAATGTGTGTGTTTTTTATGGGAACCCCTGGTTTGTGGGCCTTGGCACGGGGGAAAAAAAACGTTTTTTTCTGGCCTCAAACTTGCTGCCTCCCTACAGGGTGCTGCTCTGTAATGTTCTTCACCTTGCCTCATTAGAGAGGCGCCCGGCTACAGTCACTTGTATATTTACATACAGTACACAGCATTGTATATATTACATACGTAACAGTGCATATATTACATACAGTACATTGTATATATTTACCATACATCACAGCATTGTAATATTACATCACAGGAATTGTATATATTACATACAGTACATTGATATATTACATACAGTACACAGCAGTTGTATATATTACATACATTACATTAGCATATATTACATACAGTACATTTCATATATTACATACAGTACACAGCATTTTATTATTACATACAGTACATTGATATATTAAATACAGTACATTGTATATATTACATACGGACACAGCATTGTAATATATTACATACAGTACATTGTATATATTACATACAGTACAATTGTATATATTACATACAGTACATTGGTATATATTACATACAGTACATGTATAATTACTCAGTACATTGTATATATTACATACAGTACACAGCATTGTATATTTACATACATTCAGTTATATTACATACAGTACAACACATGTATATATTACAACAGTAATTGTATATATTACATACAGTACATTGTATATATTATCATACAGTACCATTGTATATATTACATACAGTGCATTGTAATATTACATACAGTATACTTGTATATATATACTATAGTACATGTATATATTACATACAGTACATTGTATATTACATACGTATTGTTATATTACATACAGTACACAGCATTGTATATATTACATACAGTACACTGTAAATATTACATATAGTACATTGTATATTACATACAGTAGCCAGCATTGTATATATTACATAGTACACTGTATATATACATACAGTACCCAGCATTGTATATATTACATACAGTACATTGTAATATTACATACAGTAGCCAGCAATTGTTATATTACATACAGTAACATGTAATATTACATACAGTAACGTTGCATATATTACATACATACATTGTATATATTACATACAGTACACAGCATTGTATAATATTCCATACAGTTTAATTGTCATACATAGTCATACAGGTACATTGTAATATTACATACAATACACAGTACATTGTATATATTAACCATACAACTGCATATATTCATACAGTACATTGTAATATATTCATACAGTACACAACATTGTATATATTATACATACAGTACATGCATTTATAAATACAGTACATGTATATTTACATACAGTACACAGCATTGTATATATAACATACAGTACATTGGTTATATTACATCCGTACACAGCATTGTATCTATCCATACAGTAATTGTAATATTACATACAGTACAATTGTATAATATTACCTATAGTACTTGTAATATTACATACGTGCAATTGTATATTTACATACGGACATTGTATATATTACATACAGTACACAGCGATTGTTATATTACAATACCAATCCATTGCATATTTACATAACAGTACATTGTATATATTACATACAGTACATTGTATATATTACATACAGTGCATTGTATATATTACATACAGTACATTGTATATATTACATATAGTACATTGTATATATTACATACAGTACATTGTATATATTACATACAGTGCATTGTATATATTACATACAGTACACAGCATTGTATATATTACATACAGTACACTGTAAATATTACATATAGTACATTGTATATATTACATACAGTAGCCAGCATTGTATATATTACATACAGTACACTGTATATATTACATACAGTACACAGCATTGTATATATTACATACAGTACATTGTATATATTACATACAGTAGCCAGCATTGTATATATTACATACAGTACACTGTATATATTACATACAGTACAGTGCATATATTACATACAGTACATTGTATATATTACATACAGTACACAGCATTGTATATATTACATACAGTTAATTGTATATATTACATACAGTACATTGTATATATTACATACAGTACACAGCATTGTATATATTACATACAATACATTGCATATATTACATACAGTACATTGTATATATTACATACAGTACACAACATTGTATATATTACATACAGTACATTGCATATATTAAATACAGTACATGTAATATATACAGTGTACTGTAAAATGAATAATCAATTACTGTATGTAATATATCATGCTGTGTACTGTATGTAATATATACGTACTGTAGTAATTATGAAATTAGGCTGTGTACTGTGTGTAATATACCATGGTACTGTATGTATATATACAATGTACTGTATGTAATATATACACATGCTGTGTACTTGTAATTTGTACTATGGTACAGTGTACTGTATGTAATATATACAATGTCTGGCTACTGACTTAATGTAATATATACAATGTACTTATGTAATATAATCCAATGCTGGTGTACAGTATGTATATATACAGTGGACTGTAGGCTACTGATACAATGCTGGCTACTGTATGTTACATAGATACAATGTACTATATGTAATATTTACAGTGTACTGTAGTATAATATATACAATGCGTGTACTGTATGTAATATTACATGTATGTATGTCATATATACAGACTGTATGTAATATAATACACTGTACTGTATGTAATATATACAATGTACTGTAATTATATATACAAGTTACTGTATGTAATAAACAATGCTGTGTCTGTATGTAATATAGTACATGTACTGTATGTAATATATACAATGCTGTGTACCTGTATGTAATATATACAATGTACTGTATTAATTGCATGGTACTGTATGTAATATACAATTGTGTACTGTATGTAATATACAATGTACTGTATGTATATATCAATGTATTGTATGTAAAAATTATATTACAATGCGTGTACTGTATGTAATATATACAATGTACTGTATGTAATATATACAATGCACTGTATGTAATATATACAATGTACTGTATGTAATATATACAATGTACTGTATGTAATATATACAATTTACTGTATGTAATATATACAATGCTGTGTACTTATGTATATATACAATGTACTGTATGTAATTATACAATGCTTGTACTGTATGTAATATATCAATGTACTGTATTTTAAATATGCATGTACTGTATGTAATATATACAATGTTTGTACTGTATGTATATATACAATGTACTGTAAATGAATATATCAATGTTTGTATGTAATATATACAATGCTGTTGTAATACTAAGTACAATGGTACTTATGTAATATATACAATTAATGTATGTAATATTACTGTTATGTAAATGTACTGATATACATGTACTGGTATATAATATCTGTGTATCGTATGTAATATATACAAGTGTAACTGTATGTAATATATACATGCTGTACTGTATGTTAATATATACAATGAACAAATAGACTGAATATAACAAATTACATCCTGTAAACAAACAGGTATGAAAACAACTAGTACGTGAAATACAATGTACGCAGAAGAACTAATTAAATATAATATACAATGGGTATGTAAATTACTTTAAATATAATTGTACTGTATGTAATATATACAATGCTTTGTACTGTATGTATATATACAGTGTACTGTATGTAATATATACAATGCTGGCTACTGGATGTATATAACAATGTATTATGTAATATTTACAGTGTACTGTATGTAATATATACAATGTCTGTGTTTATCTGTTATGTAATATATAGCAATGCACTGTATGTAATATATACAATGTACTGTATGTAATATATACATGTACTATATGTAATAATATACAATGTACTGTATGTATATATACAATGCACTGTATTAATATATACAATGTCCTGTAGGTAATATATACATGTATTTATGTATTATACAATTACTGTATGTAATATATACAATGCTGTGTACTGTATGTAATATATACATGTATCTGTATGTAATATATACAATGCTGTGTAGTCTGTGTAAATATACAATGTACTGTTGTAATATATACAATGTCTGTATGTAATATATACAATTACTGTATGTATATATACATGGCTGTACTGTATGTAATATATACATGTACTGTATGTAATATATACATGCTGTGTCCTGTATGTAATATATCATGTACTGTATTTAAAATGCAATGTACTGTATGTAATATATACAATGCTGTGTACTGTATGTAATATATGCAATGTACTGTATGTAATATGCAATGTACTGTATGTAATATATACATGCTGTGTACTGTATGTAATATTACAATGTACTGTATGTAATATATACAATTAACTGTATGTAATATATACAATGTGTGTTGTAGTATATATACAATGTACTGTATGTAATATATGCACTGTACTGTATGTAATATATACAATGCTGTGTACTGATGTAATATATACATGTACTGTATGCCGGGCGCCTCTCTAATGAGGCAAGGTGAAGAACATTACAGAGCAGCACCCTGTAGGGAGGCAGCAGTTTGAGGCCAGAAAAAACGTTTTTTTTCATGTGCCTAAGGCCCACAAACCAGGGTTCCCATAAAAAACACACACATTTTCGGGAGGTTCTGTCACTTTAAATAGGCATCGGAAGTCGTGCTTTCATTGCACAACAGAATGCATTCAACTCCTCCCCTCCCTTCTGACTGGGAATTCATTTGATCAAAATCAATAATTGTCAGCCTGCAGATCAAAAATTAATGTTTGGCATCATTGTTGCCCACAGTCACTGTGGGCATTATTTACCAGTTAAAGCCCCTCCAACTCTGGACAAGCCACACCCCACTTCCAGATAAGCATCACCCACTTACAATTTAAAACCCACACCCCTCTGGGGCAGAGGGGGGGGGGCAGCTTTTGGAATTTTTTTCAGGTGCCAGAAAAGAGACGGCCTGACTGTATGTAATTATACATGTCTGTGTAATGGACCAGAGAGAGATCTAGAGATTCAGCCAGGAGCTGGGACCGTATCCATTGCTTTTCTGGTTAGGGAACTGACTGCTCGCACACTGACTTTGGAGGAGCGACATGGAAAGGGTGGGTTTCCCAGCACAAACCACTCGAGCCTCAACAACTTGATCACCCACTCCTTACCTCAGCACTTATAATGATCCAGTTAGGGGGTGACAGTAAGTAAGGATCAGTGTGTTTCATTAATACCCATGATGTCATACAGTGATGTGTTACTATATGTCTCACACCTTAGTGATAGAATCTGTAATTATAAATGCTTGTACTGTTGTAATAACAGTGTACTGTTGTAAGATACAATGTACTGTATGTAATATATACATGCTGGTACTGTATGTAATATACAGTGTACTGTGTTAGATACAATGTACTGTATGTAAATATACAATCTGTGTACTGTAATGTATATATACGTGTACTGTTGAATAAAATGCTGTCTAGCTGTATGTATATATACATGTACTGTATGTAATAGATACAATGCTGTGTACTGTATGTAGATATGTAGTGTACAGTGTATCTGTATGTATATATACAAGGTGGCTACTGTATTATATAGACATGACTTATGTAATTATACATTGTACTGTATGTAATATATACAATGCTGGCTACTGTATGTAATATATACAACTGTACTATATGTAATATTTACAGTGTACTGTATGTAATATATACAATGCTGTGTACTGTATGCATATATACAATGCACTGTATGTAATATTACAATGTACTGTATGTAATATACCAATGGGCACTGTATGTAATATATACAATGTACTGTATGATATATATCAATTTACTGTATGTAATATATACATGCTGTGTATCTGTATGGAATATATACATGTACTGTATGAATATATACAATGCTGTGTACTGTATGTATATATACCAATGTACTGATTGTAATATATGCAATGTATGTATTATATATACAATGTTGTGTACTGTATGTAATATATACAATGCATACATGCTGTGTAATGATGTATATATAGTACTATTAATATTACAATGTACTGTATGTAATATACAATGTACTGTATGTAATATTACAATGCTGTGTATGTAATTAATATATACAATGCTGTGTAATGTATGTATATGTACAATGCATACAATGCTGTAATGTATGTAATATATACATGCTGTGTAATGTATGTAATATTACAGAAAGAACAAAGTCCATATACATGTCTGTATGTAATATATAGCAATGAACTGTCATTTAATATATACAATGCTGTGTACTGTATGTAATATATACAATGTACTGTATGTAATATATACAATTAACTGTATGTATATATACATTACTGTAGTCATATATACAAGGTATGTTTTATTAATATATGCAATGCTGTGTACTGTATGTAATATACTACAATGTACTGTTGTAATATATCAATAAACTGTATGTAATACATACAACGCTGTGTACTGTATGTAATATATACAATGTACTGTATGTATATATACAATGCAGTGTACTGTATGTAATATATACAATGTACTGTATGTAATATATACGTGTACTGTATGTAATATATAAAATGAACTGTATGTAAATATACAATGCGTGTTTATTGTTGTAATATATCAATGGTAGTAGTAATATATCAATGTACTGTATGTAATATTACAATGCTGTGTACTGTATGTAATATGTACAATGTACTGATGTAATATATACAATGTACTGTATGTAATATATACAATGTACTGTATGTAATATATACAATGCTGTGTACTGTATTTATGTACAATGTACTGTTGCTGTATGAGGGAATTCATAAGAATCCAGTAGTTCTTACTACAACATCATATAAGGATTCAAACCCAGTGATAAGTAGAGGAACTGCTGAACTTCAAACTCCCAGGTCCTATGGCAGACAGAAGGGAAGTGGGATGATGACAGGATCATATTTTCACCCAGCTAACCAGAAACAAAATATGTGTGGATGTTATTGGTGGACAGGTTGTGTAGTCACTCAGCCAATTATAACCCAATAGAAAAAAACTACAAAGCTGCGCTCATTTGCTCTGTCCTGTTAAATATATTGGGGTGATGTACCGAGAGCCGTTATCGCAAAGTTAAGTCTTAAAGTTCTTACTGTGTGACAGGATTTTAATAACACCTAACGTGACTTTTAGACATAATTCATGATGCGTGCGTACTCTAGTGAGCGCGTCTAGACAGAGGCGAGTACCAAATGTTTACATCATAAATGCGTGACTGTAATGTGATTACTTTAACACCACCAATATGATGGTCTTATGCAGACATGAAAGGAAATCTTATCACATGATTGAAAAAATGCTGTGATTAGAGTTGCCAGGTGTCCCTATTTGGAGGCGCATACCCCGGAATCCCAGTAATCCTGGCAAAGTCCTGGCATGGGAATTTAGAGGTGTGGCATTAACTGGCTGGATTGGGGGCAGGGCTACACCCCGGCCTGTCAGTGCCGCTACTGCAGCCCCCAGAATGGGCCAGGTTAGGTTACCCTGCTCTAACACATCATATTTTGACAATTGTAATGCATGTTATTGAAACCACATTTATCCTGAGGTTTCAGGCATAACCATAAGGGCTTAGGCCCCACTGCTCTTTTTTGCAGCAATGCACGAAAACGCAGCAACACAGTGAACTATTCCTTTAATGTATTGATTGAAGACCGTGAGGTAAAGGAGCTATGCCTTACCTTCCGTTCTCAATCATTCCCAGGAGCGACGGACAAAGATAGAAGATATTACATTACATGCGATCCCGTCTGCAGCAGCAGTAACAGGTCCCGACCGCTTCTGGTTCAAAGAAACTATAGCGTGTATGCACATAATGCGCGTATAGTTACTTTGAACAGGAAGCGTCGGGATTCCACTGCGGAGGAGGATCGCGTGTAAGGTAAGTATCTTCTATCTTTGTCTGTAGCTCCTGGGGAATTGATTGAAGAACGGGAGGTAAGGCATGAGCTCCTTTACCTCCCGTTTTTTCAATTAATACCTTAAAGAAATGGTTCACTTTCTCAAGTGAAACTATTCCTTTAAAGATTATAGAGCCCCCAATCTATGCAAATAAGGAATGGAGAGACTTCGGGTAGTTTCCATACGATAAGTTTACACCACATAAGTGTTCGCTTAATTGTATCCAGCTGGGCTGTGACGCAGAACACTTTGTGATTGTCTAGCTCTAAGTACTGTCTGTGTTGTTTTTATATAAATAAAAATATTTCAGTAGGTAGGCAGTTTCTTTATTGCAATAATAAAAACTTTCCAAACATACTGATACTGCAAAACCACAAATAATTATGGAAAAACCTTTGTCTTTCCATACCATATTCACAGATATTATATGCACGTTACTATAGTACATTGAAATTGAAAACTGTACAGATAACCCAGTGCTGTCAAACCTTGCATCCGTGAGATAAACCATCTAGACTGCACTGCAGTTATGACACGTATTGGCCACATGGTGTGAAAGGTTTAACTTTTCTACACCGTTTTGGGAATTAGGATTTTTTTGTTTTATTCCACCCCAAAATAGAAATTAATATAATGTAAAGGCACACACAGCCAGTCACAGATGTGGGGTCAGCAGAGGAAGTGGAGGGAATGAGGTTGAGGTAAGTACATTCACGACTGTATAGCAGTTTTAAGCAGTTGCTTACTTACAGGAACATTTTTTTTTTTTGCATCCATACAGCCGGCAGAGGAACATGGGTGGTGGGGGAGGTAGGGTGAGAGCTCCCCTGCACATTCCAGTGTCCTCTAAGAGGAGCAGGAAGTAGCAGGCAGCGGGCTTACACACAGACAGGCTCCTAGTCTTCAGTTTTTGTACTTTCATCAGACCCTGCAGGACAACCAAAAGGAGAAGAGAAGGGAGGGATTTTTAACACTGCACAGCGGGGCCAACAGTGGGCAAATTGGGGGGTAGACATGTCCTTTAACCCACAGATTGTTTTTTTGGGCTATATACTTCGACCTTGCAAGGTTTATAGCACTGACACAAATGTACTTACCAGCCTTCGTTCCCCCGACCCCTTCTGCTTAACTCCTGTGCCATTTCCGTGCAGGAAAGTCAAGCAGGAGGGCTAGACCGGCATCCGCTCCTGTGATTGGCGATGCCTTAGCCAACCACAGGATCGTGATGCCTGTTTGGTGGAAAGACTACAAACTAATAAACAATGGCCCTTGCTCCCGTTACGCTCACATGTCTGTAGGTAACGCAGCTCTGGACTAAATACACAATAGACAAGTTACATAACCAGTCCAAATCAGTCAAAGTAAATATCTTTATTTGGGATCTATAAATTTTTATAGAAAATGATCATTATTTTAAGTAAACGTTATTTTTGATCATTGTCTCTACCATTCTATTGACACAGACCTATTTAAAGGAAAGATCTGTTGACCAGATGATTCCAGTGCAGGGGAAATGCTGTTTCCCTAAGAAATGAATTTCCCATGGATTTCCCTAAGGGTCAATCACATGGGCAGGTTTGGGGGACAGGCTCAGTATGAAAATGTAAATTAACTTCACTTTATTTCTTTATAGGACTTTCTTGGACACATTATTAGTGGAACTTTAGGTTTGTGTAATGGGTCTTAAATTAGCTCATCAATTATAGATTCCTCTCAATACATGAATGAATGTCAAGTCTGTCCCTGTAACTAAACAATACACACCGCTGGATCTCATTGGGACTGAGCAAATCAAAAAACGTCCAACAATACGGTTTATAAAAACACTTCATTTCTCCTACATGAAGGATATAGGCTTGGTGTAACTAAGAATCACTGGGGCCCCAGGCAAAATTATGATGGGGGCCCCACCATGCTTCATCCATTGTGGTCTTCTGGGAGGAGGCTATACTGTCATAGGAAAAATAAAAGAGATAGGGCGCCCTTGGCTCCTGCCCCCTGTGGATGCTTCCCCTGCTCCCCTGGTATGTACGCCCCTGGATATAGGAGTTATAAAGAAAGGTATCACATAGAAGCCCATAAGGCTGTGCCGCAGAGAAGCTTTGCTGGGCCTGTCCCCGCCCTGTGATGTCATTGCCTACAGTATCTTTGTGACACATTATAACAGCCAGATTGCTGTGGTAGTGCCAATAGCCCAGAGATTAGTCATAATGGGTGGAAAGTCATAAGTCTGTAGAAGAAACCAACCAACCATGTAATTGGGGGAGAGTGGACATTGTTTTACAATCCGGTTATAATTACCGGATCTCATACCAGATCCATGTTATAGTCTTAGCACAGACCATAATGTTGCTAGGGATTCTGTGTACTATTTGCGCAAAGCCAGTGGTTTCAACACAGCAAGTACAGTACCAACATTGATTGAGAGTAGTTTTTTTAACCCAGCAGGCTGTGTAATACCATTCGTTGTCAGTCTTGAACATGTTAATAAATCACAATTGTTTTGTAGCGATCTGAAGTGTCAAGTTTTCACTCTTGTGACATTCACCTAAAGCGAATCCTACCAACATTTGGGTAACACCCTCTTACAATGTGTGTCAGCTTATGGAATACATTACTGCATTGTCATCCACGCCAAGAATGACACATTATAAAGTCTCATTATAGCGTCTCACAGAGAATCCATATAGATCCCCCTTCTAACGATTGCACACCTCTGAAGTTTTAATGGTCGACAAAGTTTTGTGTCATCAGCAAACACAGAACCCTTGCTGACAATACCCACTTCCAAATCCTTAATAAATAGATGAATAGAAGCGGCCCCAACACCGAACCCTGTGGCACCCCACTTAGCACTTTAGTCCATAATGATGAAGCCCCATTAACAACTACTCTCTGCATCTATTCATTAACCAATTTTCTATCCATGTACAAATGTGACTCCCCAGACCAACAGACCTTAGCTTGTGCATTTAGTCGCCTATGGGGACTGTATCAAACCTTAGTTGGGTACTCACAAACTTTCTGCGTTGCGCGTGACCATGTCTGTCGCCCCCCTTTGCTCAAGTCGACGAACGGCGCGAGTCGGATGTGTGTAATCACACCTTATCGTGCGGTTTCCTATGGACGCACACGATCGTCACAGCAAACTGGTACCCAGCCTTACCAAAATCCAACTAAACTACATCTACATTCCACTCACTGTCACTTCTCATACAAAGCCAAGCAAGTTAGTTTGACAAGATATATTCCTCCTAAACCATGCTGGTTACTACATAATGTCAGTCCATGAAACATACTCTAGACACTGTTCCTTATTAAACTTTCCAGGATCTTCCCCACCAGCTAAGTTAAACTTACAGGCCTGTAATTACCTGGCTGTGAACGACTACCCTTTTGAATATTGGATAACATCAGCCTTTTTCCCAATCCAGAGGTACACTTCTAGACATCAGGGGTCTGAAAAAAATAGAAGCAATGTCTGCTTGTGAATTACATTGGGAGTTTGAATCCATAAAAGTGCAATGTCTTGTTGGAGATGGCATTGCATCTCAGCATCACGCCACTGCTGGTCCGGCACCTTCTTCTGCTGACATGCATGGAAAAGGCATGGACAGCAGCAGAAGACAGCCAAGGAATAAGTGCTGGTAGTATATTTAAGAGCCATGTCCAAACACTTTCAAACCTAGGGCGAGTCTGGTCTGGGGGGGTAATTAGGATATATGTACATTTTGGGAAGGACATAAATCTACTAAGTCACTTACCCCCTCAGCACCAATAAAATATAGAACATTTTTACACGATCCTCCAGGCCTATGGCACCACTGTAGCGCTGCTGGAAATAATATTAATGCCATTAAAAGAGCAAGTGTGTTGGAGACTGCATACATTTGCTCCTATTGTTGCCAGGTCCTTCTCAACAGACTGAAACTGTTGTTACTGTACGTCAGGGGTGTCAACTCAATCACATAAGGGCCATAATCCAAAAGAAACAGGCTAGAGTAGTGGGGCCGAATTTTTATAAAAGATACTTGAGTCCCATATTGGGACTCTGTCACACTTGTGCCTAGTGCTGGGTCTCACCAGGGAAAGGGTTGTGAAGGACTCTGTTTGGACGGGACCCCTGCCTATGGGGTGACCATGTGTTTAATGTGGAACGCTCACCTCTTCTGGCACAGTAATGAATGGACAGCTCCATGGAAGGCCCTTTTCACACTCCCTCCCCTCCCCAGTATCAGGCTAGATACACTCAGCTGTTATAGCAGTGACTGCATCCAAGCTTACACGCTGCTATCCATTTGTGCAAGTCCCATTAGTGCATCGTAACTATAGATCTGCCTGGTAAGATAACATGATCAACCTTTTTTAAACAGCTTATCGGACCAATCAAGGTACGCCCAATCACTGTTTAAAAGAGCCGATTGCGGAATCTAGCAGGCAGATCTATAGTTATGCTACTACTTGGGATGCACAAATGCATAGCAGTGGTAGTATGTCTTGATGTGTAAGTCACTGGGGGAACACAAAGGCCAGAAGGGCCGATTCAGCCTGTGGGCCTTGGTTTAACACGTGTGTTGTCATAAAAGAAGACAAACAGAGAGGCTATTTCTAACACTACGAGGTTCAAGGGTGCGCCACCGTAATTAAAAATGCATTACCATTTTATGTTTTAAAAAAAAGTCAAAAAAACATTGGTCTTCGTTTAGTTCATATACATAAATTAGTTCATATATTACTTATTATTGTTCTATATACATATTATTGTCATATACTATATTATTAGTAATTACTTTATTGGTCATATATAAATGTCTATATAACATATATTATTTTCATATACTATTTTAGTTCAATCTAAATATATATTAGTTTTTATATAATTTGTTCAATATTACATATCTATATATTCATATTATGTTCATATATTACAATATTATTAGTTCATATACATATATTATTTGTTCACATATATATATCATATATATATTATATTAGTTCATATATAATATATTAGTTCTATTTACTATATATTTAGTTCATATATTACATATATTATTAGTTCATATATTACATATATTATTTTAGTTCATATTTACATATATTATTTAGTTCATATATAACTATATTATTTAGTTCATATATTACATATATTATTTAGTTCAATATTTATATATTATTTATTCATATATAACATATATTATAAGTTCATATATTACATATATATTTATTCACAATATTACATATATTATTTAGTTCATATATTGCATAATATTAGCTTAGTATACATATATAACATATCATTATTATAGTTCATATATCAACTATTATTTAGTTCATTATATAACATATATGATTTAGTTCATATATTATCATATATTATTTATCTATATATTACATTATTAGTTAGTTCATATATAACATATATTATTTGTTCATAATTACATAATTATTAAGTTCACATATTACATATATTATTTAGTTCACATATTACATATATTTACTTAGTTCATATATACATATATATTTAGTTCATATATTACATATATATTTAGTTCATAGATATTACTATATTATTTATATTCATATATTACATATATTATTTAGTCATATAGTAACATATATAGTTTAGGTCATATATAACATATATTATTTTAGTTCAATATTAGCATATTTATTTAGTTCATATATTACATATATTATTTAGTTATATTACATATATATTAGTTCATATTACATATATTATTTAGTTCATATATAACATATTATTTGTTCACTTACATATATGATTTAGTCATATTAACATATATTTAGTTCATATATTAGCATTATTATTTGCGCATATATACATATATTATTTAGTTCATACTATTACATATATTATTAGTTCATATATAACATATATATTTAGTTCATATTACTATATTATTTAGATCACAATATTAAATATATTATTTATTCAATATAACATATATAAGTTCATATATTACATATATATTTAGTTCACATACATTACATATATTATTTAGTTCATATATTACTATATTACTTAGTTCATATTAAACATATATTATTTAGTTCATATTAACATATATTTAGTTCATATATTACATTATATTATTTATTTCATATATTATATATATTACTTTAGTTTCATATATTACTATATTACTTTGTTCATATATAACATATTATTTAGATACACATTTACATATATATTAAAGTTCACATATTACATATATTATTTAGTTCACATATTACATAATTACTTTAGTTCCATAATAACATATATTATTAGTTCATATATTACATATTTATTTAGTTCATATATTACATATTATTTAGTTCATATATAACATATTTATAAGTTCATATATTACATATATTATTTAGTTCACTACATACATTATTCTTATCTATATTAGCATATATTACTATATTAAAACATTATTATTTATTCTATATAACATATATTATTTAGTTCATATATTACATATATTATTTAGTTCATATATAAACATATATTTAGTTCATATATACATATATTATAAAGTTCACATATACATATGGACTTTGTTATCGAAAGGAAAAAGTGCGCTGGTTAACAAGACATTTAATTTCAGGAAAGCAAATTTTCCCAGGTTTAAAAGCAGCTCTTCAGAATGTCAACTGGGATAATGTATTATCAGGTAAAGGTACTGAACAGAAGTGGACTGTGTTCAAGGGATTTTAAGCCAGTTCACATCTAAATTTATACCTTGGGAATAAATGTAAAAAAATAAATCTGCGCCCATGTGGCTGAATTCTGATGTAAAGAGGCAAATGGTAAGGAAGAAAAAAGGCATTTAAAACCTTTAAGCCGAGGGAAACGGAAAGGGCCTTTAGGGGAGTATAAAAACTTAAAAACTGTAACAAGGAGTGTAGAAAGCAACAAACGAGCTAAAATTAATAATGAAGTTAGGTAATGCTGAAGACAGTCATCACTAAGCCTAAACATTTTTTTAAGTATATTTAATAGTAAGAATAGAGGACGAGAATGTGGCACCATTAATTAATGGGATAAGTTAGTTACGGAGGATGGCGATAAAGCAAATGTCTGGAATAATTTTTTCCTCTGTATACACTATAGAAGATCCAAGTACAGATATCATAGAGTATAGTAGCAATAAAGGTATACAAGATCAGTTCACTTTGGTTAACCGAGGATATGGTACAGAAAGAACTAAATAAGGTTAATATTAATAAATCTCCTGACCGGATAAATAGCATCCTCAGGGTACTTAGAGTTAAGTTCAGTTTTTCTAGGCCTTGTTTCTTATTTTTGTGATTCCTCATGGTCTGGTGGTGTGCCTCTGGATTGGAAAAAGGCTGATGTTATCCAATATTCAAAAAGGGTAGTCGTTCACGCCGGGTAATTACGCCTGTAAGTTTAACTTCAGTGGTGGGAAGATCCTGGAAAGTTTATAAGGGAACATGTTCTGAGTATGTTTCAAGGACTGACATTATAGTAGTAACACCGCATGGATTTAGGAGGAATATATCTTGTCAAACTAACTGTGCTTGGCTTTTATGAGGAGTAGAAGTAGAAATTTATACTCTGGAT
>JAACNH010003895.1:0-26629 GCA_019447015.1 Hymenochirus boettgeri
TTCCTTAAAGAATATCTCCACCCTATGCCCAACTGGCTGAATGTCTTCCTTAAAGAATATCCACTCCATGCCCATACTGACAGAAGCCTTCCTTAAAGGTATCTCCACCCCTTGCCCATACTGACGGAAAGCCTTCTTTAAAGAATATCTCCACCCCATGCCCATACTGGCGGAATGCCTTCCTTAAAGGTATCTCCACCCCATACCCATACAGATGGAATGCCTTCCTTAAAGGTATCTCCACCCCATGCCCATAGACGGAATGCCTTCCATAAAGGTATCTCCACCCCATGCCCATAGTGACGGAATGCCTTCCTAAAGGTATCTCCACCCCATGCTCATACTGGCAGAATGCCTTCCTAAAGTATCTCCCACCCCATGCCCATACTGGCAGAATGCCTTCCTTAAAGGTATCTCCACCCCATGCACATACTGGCAGAGTGCCTTCCTTAAAGGTATTTCCACCCCATGCTCATACTGGCGGAATGCCTTCCTTAAAGGTATCTCTACCCCATGCCCATACTGGCGGAATGCCTTCCTTAAAGGTATCTCCACCCCATGCCCATACTGGTGGAATGCCTTCCTTAAAGTTCTCTACCCCATGCCACTGCATACTGGCTGAATGCCTTCCTTAAAGGTATTCCACCCCATGCCCATACTGGCGGACTGCCTCCTCAAAGGTATCTCCACCCCATGCCCATACTGGCGGAATGCCTTCCTTAAAGGTATCTCCACCCCATGCCCATACTGGCGGAATGCCTTCCTTAAAGGTATCTCCACCCCATGCCCATACTGGTGGAATGCCTTCCTTAAAGGTTTTGGCCGATAAAGGGTTTGGAACCCACGATCGCACGGTGTACAAACCTGTAATGTGCTCATCTTACTTTGATTTGAGGTTGGAACCTATCAATCCCAGGGTAGGGGTGATTGGGAATGCACCTACTGATTATTGCCCATTGCCTGCCTGGTGTGGCTAGAGTGAATCTAACTTGTTTTGATCTCTCTTGTTACCGAAAGTCCATGCTCACTGCATTTCTGGTAACAAAAAGGTTTCTGAGTGCCACCTCTGGCACGTGTGCAATAGGTTCACCACCACTTGTAGGGTAGTTCAGAAAGTATCATCCATACAATACCACAGCGTTTCATAAGGATATTTTACTCTGCAATTGTAAATGTATGCCTGCGGGTGTAAATGTACAAATGGTGGGTGTAAATCTATGACGCGGGACGTAATTTTACGGCTTTTGTCTAGCAGTTGGAAAAATCCACAGTATCAACCCACAAGTTGATAAATTCAACCCACCAATTTAAGCCCAACAGTAAACGGTAAACCAATCATAATATCGGGAAAAACAGCGGACCTACCTGCTGGTGTTCCCTTGAGATTCCCCGGTATAGATCATTTATTTAATGATAGACAATTGATTGCAAAATGTGCAGCAGTATTTTTTTTAGAACACAGTGGTACTTTTTGACTATGGAAAAAAAAAATTGATGCAGTCTGTATCGGACAGTATTTTGATACAGCACAGTTTCAACAAACAATTGAACACTGGCACCCCCTACAGGATATGAAGGCTCTGTGCATAGGGTGGACCAGGCTCAGTCTGTGTAGTTCAACTCAACCCCATCAGTCAAACTGTCTCTCCAGTATATCCAGCTTCACAAACTAAAGAAAGTCCATTTACACAGTGACACATTAGATTTCTAGTTACAGGAACAAACAAATTGTCACCCTGTAATTGTGTGAGTTACTTTAAAATTTAACATAGTAACATAGTAATTAAGGTTGAATAAAGACATCCGTCCATCAAGTCCACCTATTCACCTCTTAATACCAGTAATTCTCTATATATTTTGTTTTAGAAACTTATCCAGGCCTTTTTTTAAAGCTATTTAATGAACTTGACATTACCACATCTGCTGGAAGACAGTTCCACAGTTTCACCATTCTCATTGTAAAAACCTTTCCTAACCTGAATATGAAACTTCTTTCTTCCAATCTTAAAGGATGTCCACGAGTCCTCTGATATGACCTATTAGTAAACAATGCACCAGAGAGCTCTTGTATGGCCCATTAATATATTTGGATAAGGTTTTATCATATCCCCACGCAAATGTCGCTTCTCCAATGTACACAGCCCTAACTTGTCTAATCTGCCTGCATATCAAGCCCCTCCATTCCCCTTATTAATTTAGTTGCCCTTCTCTGAACTGCTTCATTTCCAAGATGTCCCTTTTATATGGATTCCAAATGACTGCACCGCATATTCCAATGAGGCCTTACCAGTGCCTTGTAAAGGGGGAGAATAATATTTTTCTCTCTTGAATCTATTCCCCTCTAGATAAGACAATATCTTGCTAGCTCTAGCCGTTGCAACCTGGCATTGTTTGCTGCAGCTAAGTCTGTTATCTACCAGAACCCCCAAATCTTTTTCCATTACAATGCAAACAGAGTTATTTATGGTGTAAGCAAACAACAGAGGTAATCCTGCACACACCTATGTGGATATAGGTAAGAGTTCGTGCTGAGTCAATGGCAGACCCTGGTTGCAGGTCGTGAATCAGCAAAGGAATAAACACCATGCACATCAGTCTTAAATGTCTGTGTATTATTTATTGTTGCATACACAGTAACACCAAAGTGTAACGTTTCGGTACGTGAGCTGTACCTTCTTCAGACAATTGATTTATAAACAGATTAAACAGAAGTTGCCCAAGTACACCCTGAGGCACTCCTCTTATAACTTTAGCCCACATAGATGTAGCTCCATAACCACCACTCTCTGTTTGCGATCCAATAACCAATTCTCTATCCATGAACAAAGTTTTCTTCTAGAGCAACAGTCCTCAGTTTATACTTTAGTCCCTATGTGGCACAGTATTAAAGTTTTCACAAAATCCAAATATACCACATCCACTGCTGTGCCTGAGTCCAACTTCTTACTCACTTCTTCATAAAAACATTTTGTGCCTTGCCGCACAACATCCATCCTCACCATCAGAGGCTCTGGAAAGACCGGCAGACACTTAGGGGCTATTATAAAGGATTGTCTTTTTCGCCAAATAATTAGCGCAGCACATCGCAGCGAAAATAGTGCCATTTGGGGCTTCGTTTCTATTTTTAAAAAAGCGGAAAAAAAAAACCACTTCGCGGCTGAAAAAGGCGAACGGGCGCGATAAAAGCGAAAAAGTATCGCAGCGAAAACTTAACGCATCTAAGAAGACTGCATTGCGAAAACCATTCGAAACCAGAAAAGCCCACTAGAAAATGATGTCAAGTTCAAAATGGCCACCTCACATTTACCAAGAAGTCAGCCATGTCTTATTTAGTCAATCTTTTAGAATTTCTCAATTGGAATCCAATTTTCTTTTGCACTGCACATTCGCCTTCTAATGTGCTTTTCCAAGGCTATTCCATTATAATCGCGGTCACCTTTCTAATGTGCGTTCGCCTTTCTAATGCGCGTTCGCTTTTCCAAGCCATATTCCATTATAATGCGCGGTCCCTTTCTAATGTGCGTTCGCCTTCTAATGCGCGTTCGCCTTTCTAATGTGCGTTCGCCTTTCTAATGTCGCTTTTCCAAGGCATATTTCATTCTAACGCGCGATCCCCTTCTAATGCCGTTTGCTTTTTCATATTACCCTTGAATGCCTTTTCGCTCAACAATGACTTTTCACCACCTTCAGGGTCGCGCTAATCTTTCGCTCTTTTTAACGCAAAACCACCTTTCGCTCTTTTATAAATCGCGTTATGCCTTTTCGCTCCCTTTTCGCTAAAATTACCATTGCGAAGTAAGGCGAAAAGGGTTTAGCGATAGCTCGCGGAACGGTTTCGCCATTCGTTAACGCTACCTTATAAATAGCGTTAACTGTCTTTTTGGCGAAAACCCATGCGAAAAGCGAATGCGAAAACATTTCGCTACTTTTCGCTCTTTTATAAATATGCCCCTTAGACTCTGCGTCCAGTGAGGGTTTGCAAGGACTCTCCTTGAAGAAATCCTAACACTCAATTTGTTAGCAGACCACAGTTCCCCTTTAAAAATAAGCTGAAACCAGGTACCTGAGGAAGGGGGCGAGTCTCCCCGAAACGTATATATGGTTTCAGCTTATTATTAAAGTATGCTTGTGAAGGTTCTCATTCATCCAGGTCATGGTATATCTGTTGTATTCAATTAGATCAAGTGGAAGTTTAGTTCTTGAAACGTTTCGCTAGTCATCCGACTGGCTTTCCCAATTCAGAATGAAATCTGTGGCAATTATGTACTCTGGAAAATTCCAATTAGCATATCACGCCAGGTTAAGGGCGGCAAGCTCCCTTAGCACAGAGGCGAAGGCTAAAGAAATGAAACATCTCAGAGGAGCCCTTAAAACTTGTGGATATCCGACTGGGCCTTTGTCAAAAAAGTAGTAGGAAAAAAGAAAAACAGGTATACTAACGAAGGAAGAAAAGCAAGACAGGAGGAAGAACATGGTCATCCCATATGTCAGGGGTCTCCGAGAAATTACGGTAAGAAGATTTTCAATAACACTGTATCCCTGTCTGCTTTAAACCAACAACACACTGAGGCACAATTGGTACATCCGAAAGACCCAATACCAAAACACAATAAGCAACATCATATACGCAGTGCAGTGCAGTGAAGAATGCTCTAATTTGTATGTGGGGAGACCAAACCAACTGCATCAACGTATGGCCCAGCACACAAGAGCCAATACCTCGGGTCAGGACTCACGTGTATCTGCATCTTAAGGATAAAGGAAATACCTTTGAATATTGTAATGTTAACATATTGACAAAGGAACGTGACTGGTTCAAGAGAGGTGTCAAGGAGGCCATTTATGTAAAAAGAAAGAAACCAAGCCTAAATGAGGTCTGCCATGTGCAATGCTGTTGTGACACCTTACCCTGGGCGTTCCTATAACACCTCTAGCCACTATCCAACACGCCCTTAACACTTGGCTGTGATATTCTAATTGGGATTTTCCAGGTACATATTTGCCACAGTTCTTGTACAGGTCATTCTGAATTGAGAAACCAGTCGGATGACTAGCGAAACGTCTTCAAGAACTAAACTTCAAGTCCAGTTGATCTAATTGAATCAAACAGATTACTTATTATTAAAGCACTTTCTTATTCTAATTCTGGAAAGGTTCTGTGACTTACTGTTAGTAGCACAGATTTTAGAGTGCACCGCCAATTATATATTCTACAAGGACTCTATACCTATTATATTTAGACTACTTATAGTGATGCGTTAGTGCGTGAGAATCACAGCGCAGGTCAGTGTGGGTGCGACATTCATGCGATTTACGGAGCGCATCACCATTTCTCTCTGATTACACAATATTGCGTAGATCACATTGCATTAAGACTTGCGTGGCCTTAGACCCAGTGGTGTAACTACTTGGCCCGTGGGCCTGCGAAGGTGGGGGGGAGGGGGGCTTCGACAGTCTCCATGAACAGCTGTTTTTAAACAGCTGATCACACATAGCTATTAAGATAAGCGTGATCAGCTGTTCTGCCGTGATGTCACACAGTAAGTGGACCAAAGCGAGGGAGTGGTTAAGGACGGGGATGCAATTGGGGGGAGGGGTTAGGGGCTTAATTGGGGGAGTGGGCGTAACTTGTGCTCCCATAGAATCACAAAGCTCCATCAGATTAACCTTTTACATCCAGTTAACCTAGGGATAGAAGTTTACAGAATTTTACATACAGTGATTAGTGGTTCTAAACATATAGAACAGTGATCCAGAATCCCAGATTGCTTACAACAGGGCAACCTTTGCTGGATGCAATTAAAGGGACCCGTACAATTGAAACCAGGAAATCGATAATCATTTTTTGTTTAAACTAAAGTTTATTTTAGACCCAATGGAATTACAGGGGTAACTTGGAGTATGGAAAAAGAGAAAACATATGGAGTCACAACAGTGTAGTCACTTCACAGCAGTTGAATACCTTTAAGTGTCAAGGACGTATCCATAATAACATACATTACATTTCCTTCTGGGGTTATTTTACCTCATATATGTATATTTAAATAATGGACACCATGGGGACCAAATCTTATAGAATTTCCCAGGATAAGCTCTATTGAGATATACAATCTCAGGTGGGGAAGTAATTCGTCAGCATTGTCTTCCAGTTGTTACATTTATTATTGTATTGTTATTATTATTGTCCTTCTGGCATACATGAGAGACTCTTTAAGGAACATTAGATCGAATTTGTCCCAGATGTCAACTTCTGGTATTCCCAATATACACAATTTGGTACATCACCACCCAATATCTTTGTTAAAACTTTGTTATTTTACTCCAGAATCTATTAACTCGGAAGCAGAGCCACAGGAGGTGCCAAAAACCCGCTGGACTATGTTGGCAAGAGGGAAATATGTGTGAGACATATGTGCCTATGTGCTGGGAGAGAATAGGATTAATTGTAGCACATACTTCCATGATGGTGGTCCAATAAACTATGTACCCAGCACTCCTCATTACAGAAGGATGTGCTTGGTAGGGCATATACTGTATACAGTACTATCAGGGAGATACAATAAAAGTTCTTATTATTAAAACCTGCTGTGATGTAACTGTGATGTAACTATAAAGATCTCGGGGTTTGGGGGGATCGGGGAAAGTTTGTTGATCTGGAGTTTGTCATGCCCTTTACAGAAGGCAAATACTTTTGTCTCTACCATATTCCGGGTACACACTACAGCGGTGTATCCTGTATCCTGAACCGCAGTTGTAATCCGATAAGTATTTTAAGATTTATCCCGCAGAGTCTGATATGTAAGAGCAGTAAGCAAAGACCAAATACCTTTGTTTGGTTTGAAAAGTGTTGTGACAGGTTTCGATTTGCAATGTTGATTTTATTTCTCTAGGGCTATACTATGACCGTTTTTTACTGTCTCTTATTGTCAATGGTAGAATTTATAAATACAACTGTTATACAACAAAGGGGGGCTGTGGAGCTCCTGTGGCAGAATTACTTTATAACATATAGTGGAAGTGCTACTGATCTGAACAAAACATTAGAGCAAACAGAAAAGAGATCTCAATGCACATTCCTGGGCCCCATATACATAAATATCTATGCTAGTTGCAAACAGTAAAAACATGGGGGGTTTTTAGTTACAATTTTATGCATAAAAGTAAAAAGCCTTCCACCACGTCAAGGTAACCCCACGGGATGTTTGGCTTCATCATGCCCCATAGCCTTTACTCTAAGGGCACTAAAGTCTTCATTCTCCATTGACCTGATGGGTTGTGTTGTTTTTTTTTCCGATTCAAGGGTCACTGATTGATAAATATATGTGGGACATATAAAACTACATCTCAATGCGTAATGAAAAACATGGACTAGAATGGGCAAAGAAAGAAAGTTCTTCTTTCCCCCACGATCGGGCAATTGTCGGGTTTTTTGCACGCTAACGATACATTCGAGGGTTAACAAAATCACCCGCTACATTGTAGTATTACCAAAATCGACTGCTACATTCGAGGGTTATCAAACTTGAACGCTACATTCCAAGGTTCCCAAACAATAAATTTGAGTTTAACCTAAATTGCGGCGAATTTAATCTCCACCCTATGCCCATACTGGCTGAATGTCTTCCTTAAAGAATATCTCCACCCTATGCCCATACTGGCTGAATGTCACCTTAAGGAAGGCATTCTGTCATATGGGCATGGGGTGGAGATACCTTTAAGGAAGGCATTCTGTCAGTATGGGCATGGGGTGGAGATACCTTTAAGGAAGGCATTCCTGTCAGTATGGCAGTGGGTGGAGATACCTTTAAGGAAGGCATTCTGTCAGTATGGTCATGGGGTGAGATACCTTAATGAAGGGCATTCTGTCAGTATGGTCATGGGGTGGAGATACCTTTAAGGAAGGCATTCTGTCAGTATGTGCATGGGGGGGAGATCCTTTAGGAGGCATTCTGTCATATGGCATGGGTGGAGATATTCTTTAAGAACACTTTCCGTCAGTATGGGCATGGGGTGGAGTTAAGAAGGCATTCTGCGGTTTTATGATACGCCCCATTATTTCCATTTATTTACTCTCTTTATCGCATTCCTTTTGTATTCCCAGTAAACATTAATACCATTCAGTGGCAGGTGGAAACACGCATTGCGGGAACTGACAATATCCATAAATATTCATGAATATTCAATGAGGTCTGGAGGATTGTCTGTGAAAACTGCTGACCACACGAAAGTGACCTTTAAAAACTTTTATCTTAATATACTGTCTAAACAGGCACAGGAGCGAAATGATCTGAAAACGAATGACTGGTGCTAACATATGGAATAATTCCATCTCCTTTTCATTCTCTGCCAGTGCAGCGCCAAGACGATAACCGCTGACCCAGCAAAATAGGCTATGAAATGTAAACCATTGGGGATTTTATTGTTTGGAAAGGCAGAACAGCAAATCTCTGTGTGAATCAGAGAGACTATCAACTGAAGTTTGAACTTAAAATCTCCCGACAAAGGGCTCTATTTATAAACCCCCGGTATCGGAACATTCCATAAAATTTGTTATTGTAAAATGTATGCCCGTGGCCTAACAACTGCCGTGTATTGTATAGACAGTGTTTTATGTGGTGAATTTTTTACGACTAGTTCTGTGAATGCACAAATGACCCATAAAAAAACATTGCTTGTTAAATGCGTACAACACCCCAAAGACACAAAAAGACGGAGACAGGTGGAGGTTCGGGGACAGGGGATTCCAGGCGAGATGGCCGGGATCATGAAATCTCGCTCTCTGGAGAGGTGTGGTTGTGAGAGGGGGTTGGGTTTGGTCGGGAACGTGGTGGAACATTGGCAGTGAGCCGGTGGGGGGAAGAGGCGAAGACCGGCAAGGGTGATGGTGGAAGTCTGCTTGCGAGGTCCAACGCACATTGCGGGACAACATGAGGGGGATGTAAGACAAAACAGCGGGGGAACGACTACACGTCGCAGTGGGGGGGGGTGAGATCAAGTGAACGGGGGGGAGTGTGGGGTGGAAACCGACATGGAAGTGGTTCGGGCGGGGGCAGGTGTAAGAGTGAACGGGGGGGGAAAATATTTGGGAAATGCAGAGGGGGTGTGGGATGGGGGTTGGTGGGGGTGGTGTGTCGAGAGAAAAGTGGCGGGAAGAAGCCCACAAGCACTGAGGCGGCGATATGTGCGGGGGGCTAGAGTGGAAAGGTGTCTGCGACGGGGGTCGGCCAAATAGGAAGGGGGAAGATGTGAAGGAACCCGCGTGTGCAACGAACCGGTAAAGGGAACGAGCCGATCACGGCCGACCGCGCGACGGCAGAGTAAGCACGGGGTGAAAGGAGACGAGAAAGCAATAAGAAGAAATGGGGTCCGTGGACAGGTAGGGTAAAGGTGTGTACTGGGGGGGGGTCAGGGCGGACAGGTAGTGCGCATGGCCTGAGACTAGCGCAGGAGAGGCTCCTGGGGTCCGTTCAAAGTCGGGGTGGGCACGAGAGGGTGGTGGGGGACGCACCGGGAGGGGGGTGGGGGGCGCAGGTGGCGGGACGCCCGGAGGGGGCACCACAGGCTTAAGGGGGAATGGCCAAGGGGGGGGTCTGCGCAACTGGGGGAGGGAGGCGGCGTGAGGGTGGGCCATGGAAGGTGGGTAGGGCCAGGTGGGGCTGCACAAAGGTTATGAGGGATGGTGGTGCAGGGAAGCACAGGGCCATATGACTTGACATGATTTCAAGCAGAAGCAGGGAAGTTCGGACGGGGGAGCTGCTGCCACGCACACCAAAAACGTACAATCTTCAAACTCATGCAAAATAACAACATGACAATAATTGCAAAATTCCTCAGGAGATTGCCTATCGAATGTCAAAGCTATTGGTGGACCACATGTTGGTCTCGCTGTTTTAAGACAAGACAACGGTGTCTGACTTTTTTTATTAATTACATTGATTTGATTAGTAAGCGATAATAATAAAGTGAATAAGAAACAGAACGTAGAATAAAAGTTTCTAGTATGTAAGGGGGAAATAGATAAGGGCTTGCGCTGAGAGCGGTGAGGGCACTCAGGTGAGGAGAGCGTGGGTTGTGTGCTGGGTGAGTGTCTGGGGGCGGGGCATAAAAGGGGGAGGGTCGGTCGGTGGTTAGTATGCCGTGTAGGAAGGAATTTGGTCGGGAACAGGGGCAGGCAGAGAGGGGGCGGAGCGAAAGTTGGGGGGGTGTCCGAAACTGTTGTGCGGGAGAAGAGGGGGAGGCTGTTGGGGTGGAACTACGGGCGGGAGGGAAAAGCCGTAAAGGTGGGGTGGGGTGTGGGCGTTGCGGCACTTGAGTTTGGGGTTTGTGCGGGGCGCGGACATGAGGGAAGGAACATGTTGCACCCCGCAAGGTTAAAAGTTGTAGTTGTGAAGTGGTAATAAGCCCACAACTCCCTACCACGATAGAGAAAGCGACGAAAATGAGGGAAGTAACAGGGTCTTATCCCCCGCCCGTCGCGGCACAAGTTCCCCCTTCTGTCGCCGGGATGAGGGGCGCCAAGCTCGTTGTGACAAGGCGCGCGGCCAGGTGTGCAGGGCGAGATGAAAGAAGCCAGGGGTGTAATACAGTCAGGGGGGGGGGTCAGTGGGGGTGGTGCTGGGGCGTTGGGGCCTCTGGCATTCAGGAGCTGGCGTTACTGGAACGGGTAAAGTCTGCCAACAGAGAACAGAGGGTGGAAACAAATGGACTAAGCAAATTTGTCGTGGCGTTACATTTCTCATCTTGTCTAACTATGCATTGTGGAGGTGTGGGGAGTCTGTACCGGTACCTGAGGGTAACAAGGGTCGAGGTAAGGGGAACTATGCCGTGTGGAGCCATGATCGGGCTGAATGCAGACAATTGACCGCCGAATGGAGCGGGAGAGAGATGGAGTCCGGGAGCTCGTTGATGGGTGGGCGCTTGGTCCAAGGCGGAAAATCACAAACACTGGGGCTTATGATAATCAAACGAAACCTTCCTATCCCATGGGGGGAGGGACATTTCAGGATATTAGCCTTCTCATTTTGCGGTTTAGAAAGAATCTGCTCCTAACGACGTAATAAGTAGGAACCAGATTTTTTGATTCCTCTTCAAGGGTTAAATTAACCATGCTGGTGCTGGGAGGAACTGCGACATCTTTAACACAGACCATGGGCAGTGGGTATAATTTTTCCAGTCCAGTGTCCTCTGGAGGGTGAGGGTCCCATGCGCCGGAAGAATAGAGATGAGATCTGTCAAAATTCAATCAACAAAGGGTGTTAGTAGAACAAAAGCAAATCTAAGTTGATTAAATCACCTTGAAGTGATGCCTTAAGGAAATGCCAATTATTTTATGCACGTTTCGTTAACAAGGGGAGTGGAAGGAAACGGATATATTCACATGTATAAGCCAAAACGGCGTCAGGACTCTCCACGAGTGGGTATTGGGTTTAAGTTAACATTTGGTCACAGGGGTGTAAATCAATCTATGTGCAGTTCTTCGGTAGTAGCGCTGGGCCTTGTGTTCTAGCGAGTTTTCCCATCAAACACTGAAGCCTGAATGCTGGCCTGACACGTATAGTATCAGCAGATCGTTACAATAATAACCCTGCCGATTAGTGTTAGTATTACAATCGCCAACCGCGCGTTCCTCCTACCAGCCACACCATGGTCAATCTCATTCCCCGGGCAATTTGTACACCTATGGCTCAATGGCAGGGGTGTCAAACTCAACACATAAGGGCCAACAATCAAAAGACAAGTGGTGGGCCAAATTCATTTATTAGGCAGATGCAGGATGGGGGCTCTTAAAGGGTCCTCTGCCTAGCGCCAGTCACGTGCTAATGTAAGCAGCCTCCCTTACTCTTCCTCCGGCGTGGTAATGGAATGGATAACTCACGCAGGCCCTTTGTCACACCTCCTCCCTCCCCAGTGCCCGCGTAGATACGCAATGTTAGGCTGAGGCCACACTGCAACGCACAAAATCGGAGAGCGTTATCGCACGTGATTGGGACGTGATTCTTGGCATTTTGCCTTTACCATTATGGAAACGCACGCTAACGCACCAAAAATGGTGAACGCATCGTTACCAAAAATGTGAACGGACACGCAATCGCATGTGCATCGGAAATCTGGTGAATTTTTTACTTCCTGCGATCTCCATTTACGGGTACAATAGTGAGCGCAAAACGCTGTGCAAACACGCAAAAACGCGCTAGTGTGGCTAGCCCTAACAGTGGTTACTGCGTCCAAGCCTTACTACGCTGTTTACCTTGTGCAAGTCCACAGTGACGTAACTATGGATCTGCCAGATAGTTTTAAACAGATGATCGTGCGTATCTTAGTAAAGGTATCTAGCCTGCAGGTAGCATGTGTAGTAAGCCTTGGATCTGTACAGTCACCAGGGCCCACAAAAAACAGTCAGGGACAGATTCGGCCATCTGGAGTTTGCACATGTGCTCTATTGTACACACGTGGTCAAGTTGACTCTATCCTTCCAACAACTGATAACAGATCATTAAGTGATCTGTTTCTGCAAAGAAAGTGGATCCGCCTAATAAAGACAACGTATAAGACCAAACCTACAGGGTTATTCAATAAAAGTTCTTATCGTTTAAAATGGTGCTAATTTTGCCCCAACAATCAGATTTTTTTAACGTTTGAAAGCTAACATCTGATTGGTTGGGCAAAATTAGCACCTTTTAACGATAAGAATTTTATTGAATAACCCTGATAGTGTGCTCTTAGTTGGGTCAATATATCAACCAGTGTGTCGTAGTCTCAATGGAATCTAACCAGTCAAACAGCTGACAGTATAGTCCTGGAACACTTTTGTCTTCTGTTGCTTGTAATTGTTTGCACTGGAATTTTTTCTGTTGTAGATAATATTTCAACTTTACTAGGTGAATGTTAGTATGGGCTAGGCCACCCCAAAACGTTTAAACAAGCATTAAAGGGCATGTCCACCGTTTAATATAAACTTTTGGTATGTTGTAGGGCTAGTTCCCCCAGCCCCAACCGCTATAATTATTTTTCAGAAAGTCCCCTGTAGTTACCTACCTTCCCACTATCCTTCACCGCACCCCCGGCCCTCTGCTTGCATAGAACTGCTGGGGCTGACCGGCAGTCTCTCTGTGAATGGCTGAGAGGCAGCCAATCACGGACGCGGCTCCCAGCAGTTCACACGGCGGGGGATAGAGGGAAGGTAAGTAACTATCGGGAGTTTCTGGATAAGATTATGCGGTGTGGGCTGGGGGAACTAGCCCTACAACATACTAACAGGGTTTTATGGTAGGGGGAGGAGATCAAATCGGGAGGAGATGGAGGGGGGTGAAGCCTGCAGGGGTGACACTGCCAAACTTCTCCCGAAGGGGAGACAGGAGGCAGAGTCCTGTATGGACTCGCTATCCTCCGGTGGCCAGTTTTTCGAGCTTTGGGGGGGGGGGGGAATCAAGGAGAATCATTTGGATGTGTAAAGGTAATGATTATATAACACTACAGAGTGGGCAGTAGTGAGGGAAATTATAGTTTTGAGGGTGGACATGTCCTTAAGACAATTAAGTGTTGTGATGAAGTTTGCCCTTCGATACATTTTCCCCTGATTGCATCCAGAAACTGCTAATTAAAACAATGTATTATTTATCTTTCTATGTAATTCCTAACCAGAGATACACATAAAATCTTTAAGTAAGGAAATCCCTTACCTTTCTGCCCCTCCTCCTAGCTCAGTACCTCTGACATGCTCAGTGTGAGTCACCCAGTTTTCTTCTGTGCTAAAGGGGGGAGGGGCTTTAACACATACGCCTGGTGGGTTCTGGTTCGAAATCTTTCTCCATACTGAGCTAATTATCTCACCACCATTACTGGAAATTACTTTTTTACTGATAATGGTGATTAAAAAGTGATTACAGCTCATTGACTTGACTTCTGCCTCGCACTTGTAGCAATTTACATCTTTGTCTTGGGAGTTTTTGAAGAAAGTTTCAGCCCTGACCAAGCTCAGAATTTGCAGAGATCCCAACAGCTCTAACAGGTGCAGATGGTTGCAACGGATTATGGATAGGGATATGGAAGATGAAATCCAGGCAGTAGCTACTGCAGTCCTTGGGAAATTCATGACAGTGTAAGCCATCCCATGTAGCTAGAACTAGGGTTACTCGACCCTTGATAAGTAAAGGGAAAAACGGTTTTTAAACTACCTAATTTATCCTTTAAAATTTACAAGCAGTGCACACCCTGGCAATAAGGACTGTCTGGCAGCTGCTTAGAAATGCAAGCCTTGGCTACCTTCCTTTTCTCCTTTAATACAATATTGCCAAATGATTTTACAACCTAGTATTTCATTTATATTCTGTATCTTGCTTGGTTGACTGTAAAATCGGAATTTCTTTTACTGTAGGGTGCTTAATGCTTATTAACGTTTCGGAACTGTAATTCCACCATTTAAAAGATGAAGAGATTGTTAAAGAGATGGAAAACATACATATCACCAAACCTTGTTTAAATACTAACGTTCTCACCATCTGGCTATTTTCATGCTTCCGCATTGACTTTCGAGGGTTACTGAAAGGGTTTGGCCGAATTCGAGGGGTTAGCGAATGTCACATTCGAGGTTTACCGTCAAATTCGAGGTTACAGAACGCTGCAATCAGAGGTTTTGGCCGAATTCAAGGGTTAGCGATGTCACATTGTGGAGTTTACCGTAAAATTCGAGGTTTCCAGAACGCTGCAATCAAAGGTTTGTCCGAATTCGAGGGTTAGCGAATGCCACATTCGAGGGTTACACGTCAATTCCTAACGCTGCATTTGAGGTAATGCAGAATTCAAGGGTTAGCGAACGCACATTTGATGGTTATCGCTAATTTTGTGTAAAAGTGCTGCAGAAATAGGCAATCGTATTGATGTAAGCTTGCAGTTAAATGACTGACAACAGGATTAAGGCAAAAGTGAGCATTTTTCATGTTGTAAAAAGTTTAATTTACTCTGTTTGGCCCATAGATAAAAGGTTATCTCCACTCGTTTTTCTAAGTTTTCGTAATCCAGTTCATTGAAGAACGGGAGGTAAAGGAGCTGTGCCTTACCTTCCGTTCTTCAATAGAACACCAGGAGCCAGGAGACAAGGTAAGAAACTTACCCGCTTGCTCCGCTCCCCCGGCGCTTGGTCTGACGGTCCCGATGGACCTTGTCTTCCTATGCGCATAGATCGCGCATGCGCATAGAAGACAAGGTCGTCGGGACCTGTCAGACTACGTGCCGGGGGAGCGAGCGAACGGGTAAGTTCTTACCTTACCTTACACTTAGAAAACGAGTGGAGATACCCTTTAAAGTGCAATCCTACTGCAAAAACAAAATGCTGTGGGGGCAGTTATATGTCATCATACATGACTTCTCTCCATTAGAAAGTAAATTAGAAATAATACGACTGCAAGTCCATTTGCTGAAGATTTCCATAAGGTCTCATCGGCTGGCTGTAAAGTTCTATAATCACTGAACCAAAAAGGAGGATTATGCAATAAAATCCCATATTATCATCATTATTGTTGTTATATTAAAGAAAATTAGTAATGCTGCAGAAATGAGCTGCTGATTAACATATATGGAGAGTAATGATTTTTCCTATTGGGTGTACAAGTTGGGACAGAGACATTACAGATGATGAAGGAATTTCTAGTGTTCAGGAATATAAATTTTTACCATTCTGAGACTATTCCACAACATTTTCACTATGAAAAGAAATCTATACAGGTAAAAAAAAAATTTGTTTTTTTAGAGAAAATCCTGTCCAGGATGTTGCGTTGTTTTCCTGGAGTTAAAGGCGTGATCATGTCGGACCGGCCCACAGGGCTAAGGGGAATCCCCCCGGTGGGCCAACAGCCTATTTTACAAAAAAAACCAGAGAAAATTGTAAATTTTAATACGAGCAAAAGGAACAGTAAGAAATCCATTTTCATAAACAATAGGCGTCAGTAGTAGTACGCCGGGGACCTGGAACTTATCTTACCACCGCTCCACTCACAGCCCCTCTCACAGAACAGCTGAGGTGAGAATAAGCGTTCTCACCTCCCTGTGAATAATGCAAACAAATGGCAAATAATTATTTTTTGGGTTTAGTGTTCCTTTAATGCTGGGGAAATCAGAAGTACCTGGGGAAAGAATTGACAGTTGAGAAGGGGAGCCTATTAATACAGACAAAATCTTTCCAGCAATAACTCTAATAATTTTATCTAGAGATGTGATTTAGGTTTTTTTTGAAAGTACAATGGAAGGCTTTTTATATAATCTTACTATGTTGGAAGAATTGAGACCACATTACCTTTAAATCCAACTTTCTCCATGATCAAGCTATTTTCAAGCTTTGAGTTTCTCTGCATTGAATTTTCAAAGGTTACCGAAGTCGAACGCCACATTCAAAGGCTATTGCAGAATTGGAGGGGTGCCAAACACCATATTCTAGGGCTATGGAGTGCTAAAGTCAAGGGTATCGGAATTGAAATCTGGATAATTATCGAAGTTTGAAATCCGTAAAGTTTGATAGTTCAGGTTCTTTTAAACTATTTAGTCCTGCGAGACGGCAATATGTTGCCGAAATGCAATGGCTGATTTAAGATTCAATAAAAGGTAATGTTTTAAAAGAAGAAACCCAGAGGATTGCTCTGTCTGTGGGCTACTATATATATTATACTAGCAAAATATGCCCGTGGAGCCAGTGGGAAATATATGGGTGTAGTTTATGCATATGTGATACAGATGATATAAATCTTTATACACCTGCTATATTGTGTGGGATTTGTACAAAAAAATAATAAAGGCAAGATGTTAAAAATAAGAGAGGATCAGAGATAAAAGAGAGGTTCATGAGGATAAAAGAGGAGGATATCATGAGAGATAAAAGAGGATTTACTCATAGGATAAAAGAGGAGGATATCATGAGGATAAAAGAGGAGGATATCATGAGGATAAAAGAGATAGGAATATCATGAGGAATAAAAGATGAGGATATCATGAGGATAAAGAGGAGGATATCTGAGGATAAGAGAGATATCATGAGGATAAAGAGGAGGATATCATGAGGATAAAGAGAGGATATCATAGGAAAGGAGTAATATAGATAAAGGAGGATATCATGAGATAAAAGAGGAGGATATCAGAGGATAAAAGAGGAGGATTCATGGATAAAAGAGGAGGATATCATGAGGATAAGAGGGATATCATGAGATAAAAGAGAGGATATCATGAGGATAAAAGAGAGGATATCATGAGATAAAAGAGAGGATATCATGAGGATAAAAGAGATACAGATAAAGAGAGGATATCAGGATAAAAGGAGGATATCAGAGGATAAAGAGGATGATATCATGAGATAAAGAGGAGGATATCATGAGTAAAAGAGGAATATCATGATAAATGGGAGGATATCAGAGGATAAAAGGAGATATCATATATAAAAGAGAGATATCATGAGGATAAAAGAGGATGATTCATGAGGATAAAAGAGGAGATATCATGAGGAATAAAGAGGAGGATTCATAGGTATAAAAGAGATGAGGATATCATGAGGATATACAAGATGAGGATATCATGAGGATAAAAGAGGAGGATATCATGGAGTATAAAAAAAGGAGGATATCATGAGATAAAAGAGGGAGATATCATGAGGAATTAAAGAGGAGATTATCATGAGGATAAAAGGAGGATATCATGAGTTCAAAGAGAGAGAGATATCATGAGGATAAAAGAGGAGATAATGAGGATAAATAGAAGGATATCATGAGATAAAAGAGGAGGATATCATGAGTGATAAAAGAGAAGGATATCATAGATAAAAAGGAGGATCATGAGGATAAGAGGAGATACATGAGTAAAGAGGATATCATGAGGATAAAAGAGGAGATATCATGAGATTAAGAGGATGAATCTAGAGATAAAAGAGGAGGATATCATGAGGATAAAAGAGAATATCATGAGGATAAAGAGGAGGGATATCATGAAGGAAATAAAGAGAAGGATATACATGAGGATAAAAGAGGAGGATATCATGAGGATAAAAGAGGATAAGAGATATCATGAGGATAAAAGATAGGATATCATGAGATAAAAAGGATATCATGATGAAAAGAGGAGGATATCTAGAAGAATAAACAAGGAGATATCATGAGAGATAAAAGAGGATATATCATATAGTAAGAGAGATATCATGATGATAAAGAGGAGGATATCATGAGGATAAAAGAGAGGATATCTAGATAAAAGAGAGGATATCATGAGATAAGAGGGGATATCATGATGTAAAAGAGGAGGATATCATGAGGATAAAGAGGAGGATATCATGAGGATAAAAGAGGAGGATATCATAGTGAGTATTAAAAGAGGTATGGAATATCATGAGGATAAAAGAGGAGGATATCATGAGGATAAAGAGGAGGAATATCAGGATATAAAATAGGATGAACATGAGGATAAAAGAGGAGGATATCATGAGGAAAAAGAGTGATATCATGAGGATAAAAGAGGAGGATATCATGAGATAAAAGGAGGATATCATGAGGATAAAAGAGGAGGATTCATGAGGATAAAAGAGGAGGATATCATGAGATAAAGGAGGATTCAGGAGATAAAGAGGAGATTCATGAGGATAAAAGAGGAGGATATCATGTAGGATAAAATAGGAGGATATCATGAGGAAAAAAAGAGGATATCATGAGGAAAAAAAGGAGATATCAAGGATAAAAGAGGAGATGAATCATGAGGAAAAAAGGAGGATATCATGAGGAAAAAGAGGAGGATATCATGAGAAAAAAAGAGGATATCATGAGGATAAAAGGTAGGATATCATAAGGAAAAAAAGAGGAGATATCATGAGGAAAAAAGAGGAGGTATCATGAGGATAAAAGAGGAGGATATCATGAGGATAAAGAGGAGAGATATCATGAGGATAAAAAAGGAGGATATCATGGAGGAAATCAAGAGAGAATATCATGAGGAAGAAAGAGGAGGATATCATGAGGATAAAAGAGGAGAGTATCATGAGGATAAAGAGAGGATATCGGAAACAGAGGAGGATCATAGGATAAAGAAGATAGAGGATACAGGAGAGATATCATGAGGATAAAAGAGGAGGATATCATGAGGTAAAAGAAGGATATCATGAGGATAAAAGAGGATTATCATGAGGAAAAAAGAGGGATATCATGAGGAAAAAAGAGGAGATATCATGAGGAAAAAAGAGGAGGATATCATGAGGAAAAAGAGAGAATCATGATGATAAAGAGGATGATTCAGAAAAAAGAGGAGGATATCATGAGATAAAAGAGGTAGTATATCATGAGGAAAAAGAGGATGATCATGAGGATAAAAGAGGAGGATATCATGAGGATAAAAGGAGGATATCATGAGGATAAAAGAGAGGATATCATGAGGTAAAGAGATTAACATGGATAAAAGAGGAGGATATCATTAGGATAAAAAAGGAGGTATATCATGAGGATAAGAGGAGGATATCATGAGGATAAGAGGAGGATATCATGGGATAAAGAAGGATATCATGAGGTATAAAAGAGGAGGATATCATGAGGATAAAAGAGGAGGATATCATGAGGATAAAAGGAGGATATCATGAGGATAAAAGAGGAGGTATATAGGAGGATAAAGAGGAGATATCATGAGGATAAAAGAGGAGGATATCATGAGGAAAAAAGTGAGGATATCATGAGGATAAAAGAGGAGGATATCATGAGATAAAAGGATATCATGGATAAAGAGGAGATATCATGAGGATAAAAGAGGAGATATCATAGGAAAAGAGGAGGATATCATTGAGGAAAAAAGGAGGATATCATGAGGATAAAAGAGGAGGATTCATGAGATAAAAGAGGATAAAATGAGGATATACATAGAAAAGAAAGAGGATATATCATGAGGATAAAAGAGAGGATAATCATGAGGATTAAAGAGGAGGATATCATGATGAGGAATAATAAGAGGAGGATATCCATGAGGATAAAAGAGGAGGATATCATAGGATTATAAAAGAGGAGGATATCATGAGGATAAAGAGAGGAAATTCATGAGGATTTAAAGAGGAAGGATATCATTGAGTTGATAAAAGAGGAGGATATCATGAGGATAAAAGAGGATGGATATCATGAGGATAAAAGAGGAGGATATCATGAGGATAAAAGAGGAGGATATCATGAGATAAAAGGAGGATATCATGAGGATAAAAGAGGAGGATTATGGGATAAAGAGGAGATTCATGAGGATTTAAAGAGGAGGATATCATGAGGATAAAAGAGGAGGATATCATGAGGATAAAAGAGGAGGATCTCATGAGGATAAGAGGAGGATATCATGAGATAAAGAGGAGGATATCATGAGGATAAAAGAGGAGATATCATGAGGATAAAAAGGAGGATATCATGAGGATAATAAGAGGAGGATATCATGAGAAAAGAGGGGGATATCATGAGGATAAAAGAGGAGGATATCATGAGGATATAAAGAGTAGATTTCATGAGATAAGAGGAGATATCAATGAGGATAAAAGAGGAGGATATCATGAGGATAAAAGAGGAGGATATCATGAGGATAAAGAGGAGGATATCTGAGGATAAGAGAGGATATCATGAGGTTAAAAGAGAAGGATATCATGAGGATAAAAGAGGAGGATATCATGAGGATAAAGAGGAGGATATCATGGGATAAAAGAGGAGGATATCATGAGGATAAAAGGAGAGGATATCATGAGGATTAAAGAGGAGGAATCATGAGGATAAAAGAGGAGATATCATGAGGTAAAGAGGAGGATTGATAGGATAAAGAGAGGATATCATGAGATAAAAGGAGGATATCATGAGGATAAAGAGGAGGATATCATGAGGTTAAAAGAGAAGGATATCATGAGGATAAAAGAGGAGGATATCATTAGATAAAAAGAGAATCATGAGGATAAAAGGAGGATATCATGAGGATAAAAGAGGATAGAAATGTCAGAGGTATATCATAGGATATAAAAGAGGAGGATATCATGAGGATAAAAGAGGAGGATATCATGAGGATAAACGAGGAGGATATCATGAGGATAAAAGAGGAGGATATCATGAGGATAAAAGGAGAGGATTCATGAGAAAAGAGGAGGATATCATGAGGATAAAAGAGGAGATATCATGAGATATGTATGAACATGTTTCTTCCTCTATGGATATGAGACTTCAGATGTTTTAGTTTTTAGTCTGTACACTTGTATATCCTCATGACACTTGTGTAAACTTATAACTTTTAATGTTTTTATTAACCCACAGCTGAGAATAGGGGTGTGTTCACAGGTGGGGTGGTATATAAGGGATAAGGAGGGTCACCCATTGTCCTGATGACGGCCCGCTGAGGGCGGAAACGCGGCGACATTTATGTATTGTTGAATAAAAGTTATATTTTATACAAGTCATGTGAGTGCTGCTTTAAAAATACATATATATATATATATATATACTGAGAATGGATATCACTGACAGGTTCTCCATGGTTATTGTGTATTTTGCAGATATTTGCCTTTGTGAGTGATTGTGATAGACTTTGTGGTGCGTGCAGGAAGATCAGACAATAGTACGTCTCCATGCCACAAGCAATGTAATGTGTTTTGTAACAGGAACTATTCTGGTTTTGCATAAATTCTTAACACCAGCAGAGCAGAGAACTGAAGGGAAAACTGACTTCCCTCTCCTGAAAAGAAAAATCAGTGTCAGCCCTCAGACTTACACATAGATCAACCCACTTTTCCTACCAAACGGCTACTGATCAATTACCTGAAGGGTAGACTGTGTGGTCTGGATAGACCAGTCCTGGTTCCATTGAATATTAAAGGATCAGTTATAATTATTGACATGTCTGATCACTCAAACAAATTGCTGATTATTCAACCAAAATACCAGCTTGGTGGTCTTAGGGCTGTCATTGATGGTTCGTTTTGGGGGATAGAAGTGATTTTGATCAACTTTAGATCTTTTAAACACATCCAAAGATACGGATAACTGTAGGTCACCACCAATGCACACAGCACAATCCCAGATGGTCTTTATGCTGGCCATAGACTAAATATTAGAGCAATTCAATGTTCGATTGTCAATAAAACCTAATTTGGGCAGGACCAGCATTATTACATTCCTGTCACATTCCACTCCTGGAAAATCCCGGAAATTTGAGAGGTTAGATTTGATAGTGTATGGCCAGCTTTAGGTAGTTACTGAAAGATATCCAACCTTTTCCAAAGTAACGTAGATTAAATTATAACTCTGGTATATATACATATATTACCTAGGCCCCTACAGAAAAAATGTCCTTTTAGTTTCGGAATTTCTGGGTTATAGTGTAGTGCTATAGGATCTACAGTTACACTGCAACAGTCCCCATCTTGGTAAATTCCATTTTCTCACCCAGACTCTTACATTAAAGGGGAACTTTGGTCCAAAAACAACTTTAGATAAATTGACAGGAATTGATTTCCTGAGTAATTTTTTAATTACTTTCATTATTTTTTTCATAGTTTTGAAGATATTTAACATTTTATGTGTGATATGTAGCAGCATCACAGATCCCCTACACTTCCTGCTCTTAACCATGGGACCGTCCCGCTCCCGTGGGCCCCCATGGACCTCCCTTGAAACTCCTGTGGGCCTCCCACCCCCCTTCAGTCACTGTAACTCGATCTCTCCTGGTTTCTTTTGCTTTCTCCTGCACTGAGCATGTGCAACCGCAGATTAGGAGGAGAAAAGTATTGTGACCACAGATTCAGAACCTCCCACCCCCTCACTTTATGATCAGCGATGTTATTCATATCTTGGGCTGTGCAGCATGTACAGAAGTGGTTGATGGCTCATTTTAATGGGAAGAATATGGCCTTTCATTTTAAAATCAACTTGTTGGAGTTCCCCATGTAATGTATTGAGTTTGTAAGGAACCTGCATTTCTCACCAGACTCTGTCAGTTTAAGACTAGGTACACCCTGGGTGATATTTCTGCAGTCTATTTTTGCTCACTTTGGACAGCGATCATATTGATGATATCAAGCCTAAAGCAAGTTAGTTAGCAATGTGGGATTGCTTCAATTCAAAGTTGCAGATGATCTAAAGGTTGTACAGTTAGCTCAGCAGCTCTTGCACACACAGTAACATGTTCTATATTACAGGTAAGGCACCTTATCATTTCAAATTTATCAAGCAGCTGTTGTGATTTCAAGTAGAATTTAGTAGTCATCCTGCTTTTTCAATTAATTTCCTTCCCTCCGGTCTCTAATACTGTGAATAACATCAAGCATTATTAGCAATGTGTTGTTGTTAGATACTAGAAAATTCCTAACAATGTGAATCATAAACACAGCAGAAAATATTTCAGTTCATGTAATCGTCTATTCCTGAATACTAGAAACGTCTGCCCATGAGCACATACCAAGCATTTTCTTGCTGTCTTACTGTATTAATCCTGTAGCTTTCCATAAACCAGAAGTCCAATTGGACCACAGTTAGAAAATAGAATAGTCCTGCACCAAAACATACAGGCCTATGTAACAAAAATTCTTATCGTTAAAAATGGTGCTAACTTTGCCCCAACCAATCCGATGTTAGCTTTCAAATGGTACATAAATCTGATTGGTTGGTGCAAAATTAGCACAATTTTTTAATGATAAGAACTTTTTTAATAGGCCTGACAGACTGTTAACCACGATATAGTATTCTGGCATTACACAACATGGTAAATTAGCTAAATACTATTTAATCAGTCTGAAATAACATTAAATCCAGCATTGCTAAACCAGCTAAATTGCTAAATCCACAATAAGAACTTTTGTTACATAGGCCTGATACTTTAGACACGATATAGGAGTCTTTGGACAATTAGCTAAAATTATTCCAACTTTTCGACTTTTTTAGCGTAGTCAAATCTCTCTTTTATTTTTACACTTTCCTTTGTTACACTTCTCATACACAACTCTGCATTCTGCATTTAATTCTCTCCATATATTCATACATCTTTCTTTACATGCCTTTCCTGCCCTCCAGAGATACGGTTCTACAATTCTACTACGTCTTTCTAGTATATCTGTATATGGATAACGTACACAAGCCTCAACACATTAGGAATGAGATCCCTGCCCCGAAGAGCTTACATCTAAGTGGGAGGACAACATACAGATACAAGGGGGGGGATGGGTACAAAGTTTTAAGGACATGGATGAGCATTTTAGTAGTGGAGAGAGAGAGGAAAGGGGGATCTTGGCAATATGCGAAGGAAAACGACAGGTCTAGCGAATTTGTTAATGTGATGATGGAAGGAAAGAGAGTCAAAGATAACTCCAAGGCAGCGTGTAATTCAACTGGGTTAATTACCATATTGTCATAGAGATGGAGAGGGTGGACTAGGTCCCAGTTTAGGGGGGGGGAAATGATTAATTCGGTGGTTTAGATTGAGTTAAGGCGGCGGTGCGCAGGAAACATAGAAAGCAGACATTTAGATGAGTTCTGCACTTTGCAGTTTAGGAAGAGCCAGTAAAGGTATCAAGCCTCGGGGCCCCAGCCTGCACAGGCTTTTCTGTGTAATCATTTATACACTACAATTCCCATACTGAGGCCACATTACATCATATCCTGCTTCGCTCCTGGTAATTTTCGTTTATGGATCATATGGGAGATCGCACAAAAAACGGTGATTATATGCGCTCTAATACGCGGTCACAGCGCATCAGACGGCTAGGACCAATCGGCCAACACAGTAGTGCAGTTAACATGTGGCGGTGATTTGTCCTTACCCAACGAACACGGACAACAGTCATTTCAGACAATAATCACTTGTGTCTATGTATTCAGTCGGCGTCATATCTTCCTGTACGACAGATCAGTGAATGATGCCCAATCAAGCGCATACGTGTGCATTTATCAGCTGCCTTGACACCCCATGTGTGTGTCATGGTCAGGGGTCATTAGTCAGATTCAACAATCGAATGTGGGACCAGATAATATCACGGGTGTAGGCCTGCAATTATGAGATGAATTAAAACTCCCATCAGCCCCTTGGGCCCTGTGTGTTCATACTAGGGGTTAGTCATCGATCTGCAATTTACACGTGACAAACAACTTTCCCAGCACAATCGCAATTGTGATTGGCTACAGTGGAGAATTCCAAAGTTCCATCAATCCTAAGACTGCGCACGCGCAGGCGCCCCCCTCTCCCCCACCTACTCTGTATTGGTCTACCCTTCTCTGTTCATCATCTTCGCAGCTGTGACCCTGCTGGGAGTGCTGTTCTTATGGTAAACCGTGTGTGGCGGTAAATAAACATCCAGACCCAGCATCATCTGTCTGCTGTTAGCAACTTTACTGTTCAAAGTAACCCGAACTCCTGAGCGTGAGATCAGGACTCAGACCCTGTGCCCTGGATCTCACCAGCTGATATTGTCTGGAGCCCCCCTTCCTGGATCCCACCACAAGCTACTATTGTTCTGGAGCCCCCCCCCCCCCTGGATCCCACCGCTGACTATTGTCTGGAGGCCCCCAACCTGGTCCCACCGCTGACTATTGTCTGGAGCCCCCCCCCCCTGAATCCCACCAGCTGACTATTGTCTGGAGCCCCCTGCATTTCTACTGAAGTGACAGGTCTGAACTGTGGAAGTAATGGGTGTTCCAGTAGACCCCGAGATTGAGCCCCTGGGGAGTAACAGGCCCCTGCAAATCTATGAAACAAATGGACATAAGAAAAGTGGTAAGTGATCCACAGCATGGGGTAATACCATTAATTCACGGTTTTGGCCCAAGACTGGAATGGCCCCTGTGGCCCCCAGTGTACATGATGGTGAACCTCCATATACAATAGTGTTTAGTGACTGACTATACCTAGAATATTGTTCACTATATTGATTGACTCAGCACGAACGAGGGCCCCCCCTTGAGCTTTATATAAAACACAGTCTAAAAGTGATGGTAAACCTTGACACTCATGATGTTCTGGAAACTAAACAGGGCCATGCTGGGAGTAGTTTCCAAAACATACTGGAGTGCCAGGTTCAACATCCTTGGTCTAGTAACACTAAAGTCCATGCAGTCATAATGACGTGAAGTACCAATCTCCAATAGTCTACACAGAGATCAACATTATCTAGATGTCTGGTTGATCGAAAAACCAAAAGGCCGAATTTTGACATTTTCAATGATTGGATCGAAAATGTTGACATGTGTCGTGCCTGTGTAGCTTAAGAAACACAGTGAGCCGTTGGCTGCTCCTACTGGCCCCTCAATACCAGACCTGTGCCCAAAAAAATCTAATATTAATTGAATGTCTAAGGCTGGATATTGATTTATTTTTAATAAGTTTTATTTTATAAATAAATGATGAACTAATCAATTGATTAATTGAATTTAATGGACTTGATGTAGAACATTACACACCTTCTATTAAAACTTGCAACTAATAATAATTAAAAATCCAATGATCCAGGTATATTAATTTATAGTCTTTATATAAAAATCTCTATAATAAGAAATTAGTTGGTTTGACCCTTAATGACAATCCAAGTTTCTCAGAGCGACTTTGAAATTTAGGTAGGCAACACATGGGCAGAACGCTTTGTCCCGACTCCTAGTTTAGCACTTTCCATAAAAGTTTGCCGCAACCA
>JAACNH010003896.1:0-26623 GCA_019447015.1 Hymenochirus boettgeri
TGTGTTTGCATACTGCCCTAAGACGTAACAGATGTTTGCCAAAATTTAACAAAAAAGTTTTATATAACAAATTATAAATACTGAAATAATAATGATTCTCTACTTACGTCACTCACCGACGACATTTCCATCACTTGTTGCTTTTGGGATAGGTAAATGAGAGTTTTATTATATAAAATAATCACCAGTCACAATAAATATAAATACGGAGGTGTAAATAAATATTAAATAATAATGTGCCAATTACTGAGAAGTAACGTGAAAAAAAATAAATGAGACCAAATAATTAAAGAGACAAAAATAGTGTTGGGAGTTACCAGAAAAAAATAGGTAAAAACTTACAGGCCTATCAATAAGAGGTAGAAGACAATTCTTCCCCTGTTCTAGTACTCGCCAGAACGGAATCTAGATCAGAACCCCCATCAAATGTTTTTAACGGTAGTAAAACAAGTTTACAAAGAGGGATCATCCTCAATTATTTGACCGCCATACTTCAGCATGGCGCAAAATATTATAATAAGCCCGTCTGTGTAATTTTTAAATGACATGTTGGTTGGCACCGGCGGGGCAAGTGCGGAAGTCCAATATGTGTCTGGTGGGCACCCAGCTTTGACACAGACCAAAACTTCTGCACCTATTTGCCTCCCTCCAGCCTTTTTCTCTCGTGCCTCCCATTCCCAGCCATACCCCGTTTCTTCTACCGCCCCCCTTGTCCGTGCCCAGTCCCCACCCGCATTGCTAATATTATGTTGTTTAAACCACCACATCACCTTTCTTTCTTATCAGGCTTTCACCTGTGGCCGTGCCGTCATCCCCCTTCCACTCTGACGTTTCTCCACTTGCCTCCTACTCTCTTCCTCTGTTCCGCTTGTTTTTTTTTTGTCCCTCTCTCTTGCTTTCTGAGCATGGGTTTTCACGCGTCCTCTATTTTGTTCTTTTCGGCCTCCCTTTTATTTCGTATTTGGCACCAACCCGCCCACATCTTTAAGATTGCTTATCACCTTCTTCTCTCCTCATTGGCCAAGGTTTTACCCCCCCTAGCAACCAGCAGAAACCTCACCCACGACAGTTTAAATTTACACCCCTAACTTTCTTTACACAACCCGCATCCCACCAAAATTGTTCTTTTCCCCCCACCTCATTAGACTGTTTGTTGGTAAAATATGAGAGAACACAACACTTTGAACAGGGCGTATTACGACTAAATTCAACCCTGTCAGCCATAAGAAGCACTTGTTACCTCTATTCTGTACGTGTGCCTCTCCCGCAAATTCTTCCCGGTTGTGCTACCCACAACCGTGATCAGGGCTTGTATGTAACTAAAAATATATTACAAACCTATCACCCACATCGCTACCCAAGGACTTTATTCCCTGCTTCTTTGATTGTAACACAGAACACGGTCGAACCAGCCGGAGTAGGCCCTCACACCCAACCACACCAAATGTGGCAAGGCCTGTGCTTTGATTGGTGCAATGTCTCCACACCTACCTAGGGGTCAACCCCTACAATACCTTCCACCCCAACAATAAATCACCACTGAGAGCAACGAGAAGTACACTATATAAGGTCTCATTCTTAATTTGCAAAGTGTTACACACATTTCCGGGGGTTTGCGGTTCCCTTCCTGAATTTACAGATCGACCCTGGCTTTCCTGCGCCGTCTCAAAATCCTACTCAATGGACATTCTTTGTAATGCGCATGGTTGTATGTTTTGCTAACTATGTTACAAATATTCTTGTTATTAAACAATGACTAACCCATTCTTTCCTTTTTTAAGGCCAATCATCGATTGTTCCTGGACTGAGACCCAGGAAGTCAAAACAATTTAATTAGGCAATTACAAGAAAGAAGAAAAGCAAAGAGACAAAATACGGTTGGGAGTTACCAGAACCCACACCACTACAAGTTTACACAACACTTACAGGCCATATCCAAATAAGGTTCAAATTCTTCCCCCCCCTGCCTGTTAACCTCTGCAGCCAACCAACTCCAGCTGTCTCTCCAATTATCGGCTGGTTCTTAATTGTAGTCAGGTACCCATTGTATCACAAAACGGATTATCATTAATTGGTTGAAGCAAGTCTTTATCCAGCTTGGGTAAAAATCATTAAAGCCGATTTTGAATCTCTCTTAAATTATTGTCTCTTTGATTCTTTTTTCGTGGCTATTCCATTTCCGAGCTGACGAACCCAAGTTCAATTAGCCAATTCTTTTTGGCCACTTTATTGTGCTGGAAAGATCCGGACCTTGAAATATTCAAAACTTTCTAATACATATTAACGAGTTTTGTTGTTTCGTTGATCTCGCTTTTTAGGTCAGAAATCCATATGTCTTGCATGTTGTTGTTTGTGTTATTGAATCTCCTTTCCAAGTGTAAGTAGAAATAGCAAAAGTAATATATTAGTTACCCTTTAGAGAACTAAAAATATTTCTTTCATCTACTATTTTTTTTTGAATTTTTCAAACCACCCAGCAATATCTAGTGGATGTTTAGGGATGGCCGGTTGTTGAGAGGATTTTCTTAGAACCCGGATCCGCCGCGGATCTTATCCCCGTTCTATCGCTTCCGTGCGAAATTTTTCCGGAGTCTTTCCGCCTTCCGAACCTTCCGTATATTCGCGGATTTTTTGAACAATTTTTCGAAATTACCGAGTTTTCACGTCACCTTTTGTTTTAGGGTCAATGTTCCCGCAATAATACAACGGATTTTTGCATCATACCTCCTATTGATCAAACTTTTTTCGAAAATTGTCCGTCGGATTACTTGATGTTTAGAAAATACATATTTTTTGTGGCCAAATACATGAAAAACTCCGTTAATTTCGTACCATTCACGAAACTAGTGCCACAACTCGTTATCTTTTTTTCGGACACCTTTCTCTTGAAAATACGGACACAACCGCTCTATTTCCACACCCGCGGTATTGTTATTTATTTGTCTAGTGGGTCAGTTCTGTGGCATTGTTTCGACTTTGTTTCAGACCCACACCCTTTATGTTTTTCTACAGTAACATTTTTTTAGCGGCTCCCTTTCGCGTTTCCCTCCCCCCTTTGCTGTCGAATCCTGCTCTTTTTTTCCTTTATTTCTTCTTGCCTGTTGCTTTCGATCTGTGTTTTTTGCCTGACCATTGTTTGTGGTCGCGACTTTTCTAGACCATCTAGTGCTGTCTCACCGCGACCCGCACCCTATACAGTAACTCGGCCCCCCCCACTGTCTGTGTGGAGTCCTGTACTACAAAGGCGGCGCCACATTGGCCCCCAGGTCCTGCTCGGCGTTGGATTGCGCCTGGCTGGTTCCCCCGAATGTTATACCCCATTTGATTTCTCCACCCCTTTTGCACTCACTCTCTCCTCGGTATTTGTCCCTTCTCCCTTGTCCGCCACGTGAGACTGCTTCACATGTCCTTGTAAATCCTATACTCCTCTCGCACGTATATTTCCCACCCTTATACAACCCTGGTAATAGAATCATTCTTCCTTAGTCCCCCCACCTCATGTTTCCAATTTAAATACGGAGAATAATCAACCTTTTTTACACCACATTCATAAAATGAAGAGGTGAGTCTACCACCTGTATGAGGATTGGTAGAGTGGCCTCCCACCTTCAAATGCACAGTTCTTTACTCTGCAATTCTACCGTCCCTCTATGTCTCTGTATGTACTCACCTACCTAGAGTGTCGCTCTATGGGGCTAACCGCGGACCTTTTTCCTTATTTCCGTTACATGTTCCATCGCACTTGGACGATATTTTGTACCCGGGACACACAGTACTCATCATTTATGTAGTACTTTTTGTTCCCTGGTACAGCCTTTTTTTATTCTTACTTACTTCTCTACTAGCGATGCCGTCCCCACGCTGGCTTATATTAAATACACAAGACTCATACCTTATCATACAACAACACCGGATCACTCCCATATACATCGTGAGGCATTCTTGTCCAATATAGTCTATGTCCCCACTTTTTATTTTATTTATATTATTACTTTAATACTCTTTGTTTATTATCCTACTCAATTTTGTCACGGATCCACAGACAACTAGACCCCCAAGAAGCCTTGGACATATCATCGGCGTTGGGGGATATGGCCACCGGTCACCTCTCATACAAGTCAGTTCCTCTAATAATATCATTCCACTACTTTTGTTCCACCGAGCCCGTCACTTAATAAAGACACCTAAAGCCTTCAGTACCGCCCTAACCACAATTTGCCGATTATAAAGCTTTAGCGTCTTATCTCACTTCTCTTTGATGTGGTGCTGGACACCTTCCTTCAGATATTTACCCTGACTTTGTCTTGGTGTGTGTTTTTTGTGTTTTTTTTTTCTTTATTAGGTTCTTTGCCCACAGTTCTATCCTCTTGACCCTGGCTGTGTTGTGCCTACATGTGTTTGTGGTCCTGATATTCTCATCTGTGGTTTATTGTCAGCCTGCATAGTGCCCACAATCCCCCCTCTTTCGATACTGTTTCCAGCGGCGACACCCCTATGTAGTCTACAACCCCCACTCCTGGACCGTCCATATTAACAGAGAGAATTCATGTGTGGCCCAGACTGTTCGCCATTACCCTGTTTACACTTCTCAGTAACATGTCTTTTTACACTTTTCTTTTTTCATGCTTCGTTAAACCCGGCAAGTTACCCAGACCCTCTCCCGCCGTACTCTGCCCCCGGGTGCTTGTTTCTGCTTAGGGGTCGTCTCACCAGTGGTTCGTTTCCTTCCACTCAAACACTCCTTCTGCCCGCATTTCTTTTGTCAGCGGTTACCGCGGTCGAGTCTCCCATCAGACCCGCAACACCCTCCACCCGCATAGTGAGCACAAGACGTTATACCCTGTTTTTCCCTTTTGGTTTCGAGTTTATTTTTTCGGTCGTCCCAGGTCTGTTGTCGTCTCTTGCACCCTGCTCCTCCGGTCTGCTGCCCCTCCGATGTTACTCTCCTGCTAGCTCAAACCCCATTATCGCTCTTACTCTGCTGTACGCTTGCTGCCACCTTTGCAAGGATCGCCCTGCGCACGTAGTCTTACACCTTTCCACTCTTCATTGTTATTCTCTTATGTGCGGCCAGATTGGCCGTTTGCCGCCCCTGCCCCGCCCTTTCGTTCTAAAGACATTCTACTCTCCTTTAGTTGTTCGTCCTCGTCCCACCCAACCCCCCCTCTTCCCCCCCGACCGTCTGTTCCCATCATGGACCCTCGCTCCTGTCTGGGTACCGCATGGTTTTACACCCACACCCTGTCTTTATTACGCCTCTTCTCCGTTTTTTCAACCGCTTCCCTCTTCACAACGCTGATCCGGGCCTAGGGGGGGGTCTTTCCTGACATTTCTGCTGCTGTATTTTTCCGCCCGGGCTTTTCTCCGCTGAGAGACAGCGCGCCCGCTACCAACCCACAATTTGGCGTTATTTCTCCCACACCAGCTCCCACGTGCACATCTACAATCGATAGAACATGTAGTCCCACCCCTCATGTCACATTCCAAGACCTCCGTCCTGGCTACTAAAATCTTAGAACGCCCCAGCAACGTATCGCGCTCCTAGTGGACCCACATATCGTTTAGTGGTTTTTAAAATCAGATAAACGAAAATCAGTGAAGGCTTCTTGCTAAAAAAGCTTACACAACACAGGCCAACCTACCCTAACCCTTAGCGTGATATTGCACGCACTTCACCCACTACATTCTGACCTTTCGAGACCACCCACCCAAGCCGACCCCCGCACACCCATGCTGTGTAAAGACCCACAACCTCATATACTTGGACCCAGCTCGCTCACCCCCCCCACATAACCTAGCCAACCACCACCCCCCCCCCGGGACCTTCAAGCCTCCCCCTTACCACCCTCCACGCTACTTGATCCCGCACCAGCCTCCATCATGTGCCCACCACCCTATTCCAACCCAACCCAATCCAGCCTAGTAACACAAACGACATGATCCATACGCTTCCCCGCGACCCGCAGGCCCGGGATCATCCCACGGTTTTCTTATCGCCCCGGCTTTGAAGTGAATCCGCTCAGTTATCACAGTTATGTGGGCCCTTTCCCTCCCACCCCTGCCCCTTTTTGCAAACCTTCCCAACCTTTTTGATGGGTTTTATCACTAATTCCATACTCAAGGTTCTTATTCAATATAAACGTCCTTACCCGCTTACACATGGAGCTAATTTCGCCCCACAACCACACATCCCCCGCATGTTAGCTCTTCACCCCAACCATGCTCTAACCCACTCCGCTCTGATTAGCGTGCCGACACGGCCACAAACTATAGCCCCAGCCATTTGACACACACCCCCGAACAGACAACCTTATATGATGACACCCCCCTCCCCCCCCTGCTCTCTTTTTTAACACTTCTTCACCTAGCCCCACCTTTTTACCCACTCTGTCGCGGCTCCCTGCTCGCCGCCAGCAACACCCCCACCACGTTTTCGTTACCCGTTTTCACATCCTTCCGCTCTCAGCCTACTCCAACATCTGCCAAACCAGACACACCGTACAGTTTGCCAGGGTCTACACCCTACACGAACTTTTGTAAGACCACCCAGACATGCTAGAGTGATAAATAGTCCACGCTGAACTATGCCCCCTCCCCTGCAGTGAAAGCGCCACCACCCCTCTACTTGCCCATCCCCCAATTGTATTTCGCGGGTACCGCATACCCCACCCTAGAGTACACCAACATGGCCGTATTGTCATTGACCAGGCTCTCTCACCACCACCAGTCACCCGCCCCCACCCCAACCCTAACCAGACTCTCCACACACCAACACCCCCAGCACGACCAGTATCCACCCCCCGACTCCCATTACCACATCTACCCCATACGCCTTCTCCAAATCCCCTTCCCACAAGCGAAGCACACACCCCCACACCTGGCCACACACAACCAAATAACCCCTGCCCACGTGATCGGCCACCCCCCGCTTGCCGAGACCTACTAGACAACACCACCCCGCCACCGCCAGTAAACACACGGCAACCCCTCCCACCCCCCCCCACCCCAACCCATCTTTACCCTCATTTCAAGATATATGGACGGCCCCCCCCACCTCCAGCCCTTATCTACACCACATAGCCGAACCTCCTGCAATTATAAAGTGTTAAAGACTACCAAAGTTTAATGCCAATAACGCTACCTTTCACAGTCCCACCTAGGCAAGCCCGACTACCACCCCGATCACAAAACCGTATCACCTTCACACACAACGATATCGCAAATGTTATGAACCACATATTTATCTCCCCCCACCACCATGATAAGGCGACCCATGATTCTACCCACCCCCTCCCACACACAATGAACATCGCCACACAAGAGCCCATAACCCGGACCACACCCCCCATACTAGTTACACCCCCCCCCCCCTTAACCGACTCCGCCGGCACGGCCGGCACCCCAGGGGAAACACAACACCCCCCAACCACAAACATACAACGGTAAGAATACACCATAACACACGCTCCCCATTTTAATGAACAAGCTTCATGATTTATCCAAAACTTACCCCCTAGCCCCTCGCCCGACCGCCACCCCACTTGCTAGCACACCACTCTCACCATCCGATATTCAAGTTACGTCCACACAATTATTTTGCAGTAGGTAACTGAAAGTCACCATTATTTTTTCATTTAAACGTGCGACATTGTACTTTGAATATTTAACAGAACCGATACTCAATCATTGCAATGACCCACGATGATCATCCGTGACCCACACACTCACCATTTTTTAGTTGTTTTTTTAGTAGACTCACATGGCTTTTGATAATGGAACGACAACCCCCACCCCACTTTAACAACCCACCCGAGTACCTAACCTGCATCCTCCCTTGCCCCCCCCAGACCCAGCTCAACACCCCCCACACAAAATGAAATGGTTACCCACAATACCTCGAATCCCTTGTCGCGTGTATATTTTACTAATTACCATCTGTAACAATGTATGTCGTTGTAAATCACCAACAGCTCCACACCCCCCGGACCACTTGAGTTCATGGCCATACACATTAAACCCCCAATGGCCCATCTGAAGACAAAAGACAGCAGCGATCCCACGCTGTGGGCCCCCCTACATACTGGATGGCACCAGAAGTACTCGCGTGTTCAAATGACACCCGGCACCAGGAACTACAAGTACATGAGTAAGTTACAGAGTTAATAATATATTGACACAACCATATATTGGTATTCCACTGTTTGTATTTGGCGGGTATAAACTATATCGCGGATAAGAAATCTCAGTTTACATTTACAGGAATAATGATTTGAATGAACATATTAAAGTTTTGCAATAGTATAAACTAAACAGGTTTAGTGAATTTGCGACTACTAGATATTATCCACTTTCTTTATTATTGGTAAATAGCAATTTGTTAGGTCACAAAGTCGGATGTGGTAAAATTCCTTACAGTCAAATATATTCATCTATCCGAAAGTTGGACCATTTCATTGTGGCCGGATGACAAAATAGATTTGGGAATCGCCGGACCTGATATATCTTCTGGGATGCAATGGAAACCTACTCCTATGCTGCCCTCCTACCCTCGGGGAATACCTAGAACCATCCCCAGACTGCTTGGTATTTGGGACGGCCATGGCCTGGCATGTCTTACACTTTGCCTATATCGAATTTTTTATCTTTGTAGTGTGACATCTGGTCCTTAACACGGTAGTAACCATTTAATCAGATGCTGAAGGAGCCCCACGTAAGTAAACTTTCGCTGATTTAAAAACTAACCCCAAAAAAGGACACTACTGAAACAATGAAATAGGTAAGGAACCATTTAAAATGAGCACTTGCCCCGTCAAAATACAAACTTATGTTACTGCGATAGCATTGGCTTTAAATCTAAAGGTTTCATGTTGTTCTAGCACCATTTCAATACCCTACCTTTTACTGCCTTGAAAATTCTGTCTTCCTCCTCCTGTATAATCTCGTTTTTAGCTCCGTCCCATGAGAGTCTTGAAATCCCCTTTGTCACACAATACATTTTCTGTTTGCAGACCACCCCACCCTGCGTCAAAGAAACACACATAATTTGAATTAATATTTCCTACCCCCACTCAACATATTGAGGTGCTCTGTATCTCTTTAAATTATCAACAAGTCGGAAATTTAAATCAACGCTTTCCGTGTTTTTACCCGTGATTTTATATGTGATTAATTCAAATTAATATTAAAGCATTTTTCTTATGATTTTGTTTTACAAACTTTTAGCTTGCGCAAAAAAATTCTGCAAAAACGCAGAAGATCTGATTCGGTTAATGGGGAAAGACCAATGCTAGGTATCCTTCATCATGGGAGTAATTCTCGTGTTTGAAATGTATTTTATAGGACGTCTACTTTATATGATTTATACTGTATTTGAGACTGCCACCAAAAACATATACCCACGGATAATTGGTTTTTAGCAATTAATGTTTCATTTTTTAGTTACAAGGTCTGATGAAGAGTTAACAACTCTGGAGGTTGTGGACCTTGCCAAAATTCCACAAGAAACGGGCCAGCGGCGGATAAATCCTGGACACAATTTTTACAGGAGCAAGCCAAAGGATAACCATCGGCCAGAAACTCTGTAACTGAACTCGTAAAAAATGAGGAATCTACTTAAAGGTTTGGAATTAAGATAAACTGTTTTTGTTTTTAAAATACAGATGCGTTGAAGGAGATTATAATACAGTAATTGGCTGTTTATGGCTCCCTCCCACCAGTTATTATCTCTGATGAGTCTTCCATCTCTAAAAAATTGCAGAAAATATGTTAATGAGGGAGGAGCTTAAAATAATAGCATTTGCCCTGAGCTAGAAATTATCCTGTATAGGATACCCCAAAAAGGAAAAACATGTTTCAATTTTTTAACAGTAGAATAATGACCTGTTCCTGTAGTGTAGTAAGGGTCTATGACCTGGAAGCATTAATGTTAAATTAGATCTTTATTGTTTTTAGTTTTGTTTTATAGGAGTGGGCTTAAAATGCTAGATTCTCATCCTCAACCCAAGAGGAGGACCATACAAAGGAAGATCTCTGAAGGAGTAGGTCCATCTTAAGGCGGTGTTCACACCATGTAATGTTTATATTAACTATGTGCTTATAGGTCGATTGGGCCGAAAAAATTGCATGGCTTTTATGGCGCCCCACACCAAACTTATCCAAAACTGACAAATGGGCGAACGGAAAACGACCAGAGAAAACCAAGGGACGATAGCCAACAGGTCCTCTATGGACTGCTCGCTTGGTTTGCTGCACTGATTTTGGCCTAATGATAGTCCTTGGTACCTGGCCAACAGGTCCGGAAATTACCTAATGGTCGGTGTCGGGACAAGGAATCTAAATGGTGTGTGTTGTAGCAGGGCTTACGGGATAATAAACATAGTGTGGAGGTTGCAACCTTCTGACTCTGCTGATCTCCGAGGGATATGAGAAATAACCATGATAATGTCTCAATCTTGGTATAAGAGATAGGATAGGGTGAGAGTAAATTAACCTTTTGTAGAGGGTCTCAGCATACCACGTCATTCGTGATCTCCAAGGTGTCTTTCATGTCTTGATTTGGTAAATCTATGTTTTTAGAAAGTGGCTATTAGAGAAGAAGCTAAACATGAGAATGGGATAAACCTGCAATGAGGAAGAGAATATGGAAGAAGAAGATAGAGACAATGGTATTGGAACCAAGATGAGAATATGGAGGAAGATAAAGACGATCAGTATTGGAACCAAGATGAGAACATGGAGGAAGATTCAGAGAAAAAATAAGAATAAGGGTGAAAGAAAGACATGAGTAACCAAAATGCACTAGACTTCCAAAAAAGCCTGGAAATGAAAATAAAACCTGGAAAAAATGGTAGGCCATTCAGCGGCTCAAATTGTAAAGGCTGGGAGACAGATTTGGGCTCTACATAAGGAAATCTTCAAAATAACCTCACCCACATAAAGGTGAGTAAAAATAATTTTAGTTATTGTCCTGAAAAATAGCATAGTGGGGGGAAAAGGAATAGACAATATTAGGGGCTGATGCAAATTTTAAAGTTTTCTGCTTAATATTTAATTTGATTCAACCAATCAGATGTTATCAATAATGACCAAGAAAAAAAATGTAACACCTGATGGGCTGTAATCAAATCAAAAACGTGCAGGCAAATGCTTATTGTTGCATTCGAATTTTGTGGCTGAAATCTGCAGTTCTCTTTTTTAACTAGATAATAAGTGTATAGAACTAGGAAAGGAAGGAAAGATATTAATTCTTATATTAATACTAACTTAGGGCGTAAATAGAATGCGGGGGTGGGGGAGCGCGAGGTTGAATGCCGGACTTCCTTGGATTGCTGTATTACACATGATAAGAAATTGGATGTGTTCTAATATTCTTTTTGGTTTTATGTAGAAAGTCAATGCAGACAGAATATGATAAACAGACTGAAGAGCAGAGATATGGCAAAAGGAGGAGAAAGAGAGAAGAAGCAGCCAAAGAACGAAATGCATCAAAATAAATTAATAATATATAAATAAGTGTGTGTATCATGAACTATTCAAGGATTGAAACTGTGTTAACATGATGAAACAGGTCCCTGCCCAGTTTAGAGCTAGAGCTTACAATCTATAGGTGGGTAAAATTACAGACATACATAGGAAAGGGTCAAAATTAAAAGTGCCCATAGTAAGACACTGGGTGTCTATGCTATGCCTGTGCTCAGAAGAGATAGATGAAAACACAACCCGCCGCGCTCCACGCATTTAACTTGTTATGAGGTTTATTGACAAAAAAAGAGGGGCAATAGAATGTCAGAGTATTGGACCAACACGGGAAAAGTTTTAAGGCGGTTGGAGGGGGGTCTGTATAGAGATGGTTCGTGATGAGCGGAGGAGAAGGGAGAGCGGTGAGATTTAAATGTTTTGAGAAGGATTTTGTAGATAAGGAGTAGTGAGGTTAGCTACAGTTATCGTATTTAAGTTTGATAAAAGATCATCCATCTAGTCCAACCCATCAGCAATATCATCATTTCCTGCCTACTATTGATCGAAGAGGAAAGAAGAAAAAAAAAAACACCAAATTTATGAAGGGGGAGGAAAAAGGTTCCTTGGTCCTCTGACATGTTCTATTGGGGAATCAATTTGCCCAAGATAGTTATTGTATGCCCGTTAAATTATTTATACCCGGTAATTATCCCCACGCAAAGGTGCTTTTCTCCACGCGTAACATAACTGTAAAACTTTTCCAGTCTTCTTCATATTCAAGCTCCCCATCCCCGTATTCACTTTAGTTTGCCCTTATCTGCACACCCTTCCACATGAAAGATGTCGATTTGTACAACAGGATTCCAAAATTGCTCTTGCATATTCCAAATGAGGCTTTACCAATGCTCTGAAAGAGAGAGACTTACATTTTCCTCCCTTGAATCAAGACCTCTCTTTCTAACAAGACACAATACCATGGCTGGCTTGGCTGTTGCCGCCTGGCACTTCTGCTACCTTTAAGTTTGTTATGCCACCACAAACGTCCAAGAATCCCTTTCCGAAACAGGGATCACTTTACAACCCCCAACCCCCCACACAGCCGTTGATAGTAGAAGTAGCACAAGGAGTTTTAAGTCCCAAAATGCATCACCTTACATTTATCAAACATTGAATCTTATCTGCCACTTAGCAGCCCAATGCTGACAATCTATCTAGATCCCCCTGTGCAACGATTTGCACATCCTCGAAGTTTTTATGGCCGACAAAAGTGTTGTGTCATCGGCACAACACAGAAACTTTTTGCTGACAATACCCACTTCCAAATCATATTAATAAATAGATCTCAATAGGACGCTGGACCCAACACAGAACACTGTAGGCCAACCCACTTAGCAATTAAGTCCATAATGATAAGCACATTTACAATCTACCTCATTGCATACTAATGCATTAACCGAATTTTCCGATCCATGTAACAAATGTGACTCCCAGACCAACAGACCTCAGCTTATACATTAGTCGCCCTTAAGGGGGGGGGGATGTTTTAAAAGCCTTTGACCAAAATCCATGAAGTAAACGCATATCCTGGTATATGCCAGAGTTAATTTCTAACTTACTTCCTCATGATGGAAAGCCAAAACAACTAGTTTGACAAGTTCTATCCTCCTAAATCGATGCTGTCTTACTACTTTATGTCAGTCCTTGAAAACCTACTCTAGAAACATGTTCCTTATTAAACTTTCCAGGGATCTTCCCCACCATGAAGACTTAAACCAACGGCCTGTAATTACCCGGCTGGTGAACGGACAACCTTTTTGAGTATGTTGGGCATAACATCAGCCTTTTTCAATTCCAGAGGACACCACAAAAAGAAAACAATGGCCTAAGATAAACAACTGACCTGTGGGCCCGATTTATACTACCTAGATCGGTATACGTGATCGTAAATACCGATACGGTATCTTAAAAATAAGACAGGGTTTTTACCGATAAACGACGTTATTTACGATAAACGATGTATTTACGATAACGACGGGATTTAACGATAACGGTAAATACCGGTCGTTATCGGCAAATAACGGTTCGGTTATCGGTAAATCACGGTTTCGTATCGGTAAATAACGGACGGTATTTACCGATAACGACCGGTATTTAACGATATCGGTAAATTTACCGCATATTATATCGGTAAATAACGGTCGTTATCGGTTAAAACCCGCGCCGTTATTTTACGATATACGCTCGGCTATTTACGCTAACGATACCGAATCTTTTATAAAATTGGGCCTTAGATCCCTAAGTACCAAGGATGATGCTTGTGAAGGTTCTTATGTCATACCAGGTCATTGGTATATCTGTTGTATTCCCATAGGATTCCACAAATGGACTTGAAGATTAGTTCCTTGAAGATCATTTCGCTAGGCATAACCGAATGGCTTACTTTCTCAATTTCAGAAAGACCGTGTACAAAATCTAGTAACATTTATGTAAGGCAGCAATGGTTAAATCTGACAAGACCCAATACCAAAACACAGAAAAGCGACCAAATCATATACCCACAGTTTGCAGTGCCAAAATGCTATTAATGTAGGTGGGGGAGACCAAATACAGCAACTGCATCAACGTAGGCCCAGCAACAGAAGAGCCAATTCCTCGGTGTTCAGGACTCAGCCATGTACCCTGCATTCTTAAGGATAAAGGACCATACCTTTGAAGATTTAATGTCAGAATATTGCAAAAGGAATGTGACTGGTCAAGAGAGGTGTTTAAGGAGGGCCCGTTATGTACGAAAATGAAGAAAACCAAGCCTAAATAGAGGTGGGGGAGGGGGGTTCCGACCACCAACTGTCTGCCAGTACAATGCTGTTTTGACACCTTACTATGGGAATGCCATAACACCTCTTAGCCATATCAATCACGCCCTTAACACATGACTATGAATGCTAATTGGATTTCCAGGGTTTACATAATTGCCACAAATTCTTGTGTACAAAGTCTGCTGAATTGAGAAAGCCAGTAGGATGACTGCGAAACGTCTTCAAGAACTAAAATTCAGTCCAGTTGATCTAATTGATACAACAGATATACCCCAAGGATGTATTTTATCAGGTCAAAGGAGATTTATACAATCTTAACCTTAGTTAAACAGTAGTTCTTTCTTAACCATATCCATCGGTTGACTTTCTCCTTTCCATTTGCCACTTCAGAATTCAGCCCACATGGGCGCGGATTTATTTTTTGACATTTATTTACCAAGGGTATAAATTTAGATGTGAACTGGCGTTAAAAATCCCCTTGAAACACAGTTCACTTTGTCAGTACCTTTACTGATAATCATTATCCCAGTTGACTTCTGAAAGCTAATTTAACCTGGGAAAATTTGCCTTACCAGGAAATTAAAAGTCTTTGTTCACCCAGTGCCCTTTTCCCTTTGATAGAAAAGTCCCAAACGCCACTATTTCATGGTCACATTCACTAAGCATCCAGTCCTTTATATCTATAATGCGCTCCAAGATGTTAGATAGTACCAGATCCAAACAGAGACTCCTTTTCTAGTAGAAAGCTCAACCACTGTGAGAGAAAATTCTCCCAATGCAGCAATAGGACTCATGCCTTTTTCTGTGATGGCAGTTCCACTAAACACAATCAATGTCAGCCACCCCCACCCCACCCCAGCGCTACAATTAAAGTCCCCCATAATGAGCACATTCCCCAACTTGCAGCCCTTGCCAACGCATAGGAAGTGGCTGACTCACTCCTCTCTGCTAGCATTTGGTGGCTATAGCCGACACCAACAATGACTTAACCCCTTTCCTGTTGCATAATTCCACCAATATTGCCTCACTTAAACATCCATATCGCCAGTATCTTTTTCTTATTTTAAAATTGGCTCAATTCTGTTTTTTAACTAAACAATACTCCTCCCTTTCCTTTTTTCTCTTTCCGCCTAAAAAGGATATTCCATCACATTTACGCACTGTCGTGAGAACCTGTTCACCACGTTTGTGCTATACCTATTACATCATACTTTCAGTTCAACGCCATAATTTCCAATTCACCCCATTTTGTCAGCCAGGCTTCTCGCATTTGAAACATACATTTTAGATTATGATCCTGTAAATTTATTCATACACTTTAATACACATGAGCCGTATACCTATGCTAGCCCCTCCCCCCTTTCCACCAGCCACTGGCCTATCTACACCCGCTTCCTCCTGGGATATCGATCCCAGAGGGGACTGCTAAATACCTCCGCCCCCAACCTAGTTTAAAATCTCCTCCACCCTCTAGCAATCTCTCCCCTAAAACAGCTGCACCCCCTCCAGTGAGGTTGGCAACCCATCCCTACTAAGAGCCTGAGCCGACAGCAAAGTATGGCCCAGTTCTTCAATAAACCCCAAACTCTTCTTCATTATGCCACCCTCTTAGCTCTGTATTAATGCGCCTAAGCTCCCGCTGCCTACTGGACTTAGCACGTGGCGCGGTAGTTAGTCTGAAAACCAGTACCCCTGGAGGTTCCTTTCTTTATTGGCCACTAGCTCTCAGAAATCATGTTTTAAGGAGCTAACTCCTCCTCTAATTTGTCATTTATTGGCAAATGTGAAGCAAGACGCCGTGTCCCAACCCGGCACCCACCCAACATAATCCGTCTACACGATCCACCACATGCCGAACCCTAGCACTAGGCAGTTCAGCATGTGGGTCTTGGCGGCAGATTACCCGATCTACCTTCCGTATAATGATAGCCCCTACCACTGACAACCTTGGCATAGCATTTATGATCCTTAGTTACTCCTCCCTTGTATCGAGATGAAGTCCCCGGGGTGCTCAAAGGGATAGCCCCCTCCATCACGCAATCGAGGTGTCCTCCTCCACTCATTACCTGAGATGGCAAATCTGCTGGGATGGCAATCTAGGAAGAAGCCACCATACCTGTCCCCCACCTTCCCCTAGTAACCCCTAACAAAACTACCTCCTCACTAACCTGTCCTTTCCCCACCCCCCCCCCCCAACTTCCACCGCCTCTCTTATACTAACCCAGCTAGTGCCGCTGGACCCAAGATTTTTTCAATCCGCAATGCTGCAAGCTGCCCCCCGTGTAGACTCTACACCTTCACTTCCAAGCAAACCCACTCACACCTGACACAGACATTCAGGTTCCTGGAACATCAGTCCAGGTTCCTATACATGTGGCAGGATGCACATTGCATGGTCCTTCTCATACACAAACACAGTTACAGTGAAGCACACACTTGATTTAATTGCCCTTCTTGTTTTCCATGTCCTTCTTTTTCTATGGCTTGAGATCAAGATCCTTAGAGCAAGTGGACACGTTTACTCTAGTTCGTTTCACTCACAGGAAATTCCTTTTGTTAGTGTCCCAAACCACAGGTCCAACCAAGGTGAACACCTAATTGGTATGAGGCCCAGCCAGGAAGAGAGCGGGGAAAAAACAAAAACACTTATTAAACCTTCCACAACCGGTTTACTGGAAAGACAGAAAGATTTGTCTGCTTATGCACACACCCGGCCTGAACACACGGTCCTTAACACAGTACAAAACAATCCTTATTTTCAAAAACTTATTTTAAAAACTTTCACAACAACCAACAACCAGCAAAATTATTAAATGTCCTTTTCTCTATGTCCTTAAGATCAAGGTCCTAAGAACAAGGGACACGTCCCACTCTAGTTCATTTCACTCACAGGAAACTTCCTTTTGTTAGGGTTGTTTAATGGAAGGTAAATATGCGGTACGAAAATATTTAATTTCCTGATTGTACGAGGAGAGCAAGACAAGTGTGCGGAGCAGATTCAGAGTTAATATTGATGAAGGGGAGAGAAAGATGGAAAGCAGGAAGACCAGAAAGCAGGAAGGTTACAATAGTCCAGGCGTGATAGGATGAGAGCATGGATAAGCATAGCAGTAGTCGAAGAGAGAGTAATCTACAGATTTTTGCAATATACAAAGAAAGCAACAGTTTTTTCCTCTAACATGTTAATGTGATAGAAAAGGAGAGAGTGGAATCAATAATAACCCTTAGCAAGGTGACAACTGAATAGGGTAAATGTGGGGTTGTCAACGAAATAGAAAAGGTGGATAGGACCAGGTTTAGGTGGGGAAAAATGATTAGTTCGTTTACTCAGGTTTTACTTTGAGGCATCGGTTTGCACCATTCCTGAGGAGAGAAGCAGCGCGAAAGTCAGGAAAGCGTGATTGGTTTGTCAGTACTTCGGGGGGATTAAAAAGTATAATGAGTATCCAATAGGCATACAGATGGTAGTTAAAAACCAAATGAGCAAAGCAATTCCCAGCGAATAGAAAGAGGGAAAAAACAGGGGTACAAGAACAGAGTACATGCGAGAAACCCTACACTAAGAGGGAAACAAAGGGAGGCTGTTTTATTATTCATTTCTGGCACAGAGAGGTTCTGTTGAGGAGATCGGATCGTAGCCTGGATTGCAGCTTCATGCCGGAATGCCCCAAAGGAGTTTTGCATGCGAGTGTAGTTGAATGAATACTGTGTTGACCTCAGAGGAACGAGTCAAGAAGGTGGAGAACAGAAAATGGACCTTGGCTGGGCAGCCCTACCTTATAATAATAATAATGTGTCAATATTCTTCCTAAGGTCTTGTGTGCCTTCTACGGTAGGGAGGGTTAGCAAATGCAGGACAATTGAGGCAAAGAGTTTAAGTGAATCTATCGTATCCCCATGGTGGAATAACGTTATGAGGGTCAGTCTAGGTGGGTTGTTAACGTCCATAACCATTAGTCCTTTGTTGTTATTGGGGTCACAGGAAGGGGAGGGACTGGCACAAGAGTAGTCTGAGGGGCAAAGTACATGCTTAAAAGGCACAGCACACCTCTAGCTCTAAACATTGGCAAGGAACTCTTGCTTATAATATCTGTTGTATTCAATTAGATCAACTGGACTTGAAGTTTAGTTCTTGAAGACGTTTCGCGGTATCCGACTGGCTTTCTCCAATGTCCGAATGACTGGTACAAGAATCGTGTGGCAATTATGTACCGGGAAAAATCCCAATAGCATAATCAAAGCCAGGTGTTAAGGGCGTGATGAAGATAGGGCTAAGAGGTTGTTATAGGAAAGCCCAGAGTAGGTGTTTAAAACAGCATTGTTACCTGGCAGACATTTGGTGTCGAAACCCCACAACCTCTATTTAGGCTTGGTTTCGTTATTTTTCAATAAAATGGCCTCCTTAACACCTCTTGAACACTCGTTCCTTTGACAATATGCTTAACATTACAATCTTCAAAGGTATGTCCTCTTATCCTAGATGCAGGTACACGGCTGAGTCCTGACCCAGAGGAGGGAATTGGCTCTTCTGGTGCGGGCCATACGTTGATGCAGTTGCGTTGGTCCCCACCATACAAATAAGAGCATTCTTCACTGCATGCACTGGTATATGATGTCGCTTTTCTGGGTTTCGGTATTGGGTATTTCAGATGTACCTAATTGGCTGCCCAGTGTGTGGGTTTAAGCAGACAGGGATACGGGTGTCTTTTGAAAAATTCTTCTTAATTTATCGGAGACCCCTGCACCATATGGGGATGACAATGTTTTGCTCCTGTTGTGCTTTTCCCCCGGTTCACTGTTCAGGATTCGTGTTCATTAGTTATTCTATCTTTTGGAAAAAAGACCAGTCTGGATATCCACAAGTTTTAAGGGCTCCTCTGAGATGTCATTTCTTTAGCCTGCGCCTCTTGATAGTGGGGATGTCTCAGCTCTGTGTTGCAGGGTTCTGATGACACCCAGCTTGTGATCTAACGGGTGGTGGTGGGAGTCAAACATCAAATACTGGTCTTGTGTGTTGGTTTTCTGTAAACCTCTACTGTTCAGTTACTATTTCCTTAACTTCTACAAGCAGTCCAAGAAAGCCCGTTTTTGTGTTGACCTCTTCCTTGTAAGGTAATTTGATGTTCTTGGTATCTACGCATGTGTTCTGTGAAAGCTTTACTTCGTTCTGGGGACCTTTAACCCAAGTGTCATCCACATATCTGAAACCAGTGGCTGGGGCTAATATGCCTTCAAAAGTATTAATTGCCTGTTTTTCTACTCCTCCATGTAAGGCTGGCCACAATGGGTTTTGAAAAACTGGAGATCCCTATATGCAATCCGGTTTTGCTTATAGCACTTATCCATGTATTTGAAAAGGTGGTATTCAGGCACAAGTCCAGTAAGGACACAACCTGTTCTGGGTTGAGATCAGTTCGCTGGTAAGAGTGATTTTTGGCCTAGCAATTTTTCTCACCATGTCAACAGCCTTCCATTGGTGGGTTTATACAGGTGAAAGAGAGGATGCACAATCATAGGACACCATAGTTTTTATTGCAACGAGTACTAATCTTTCAATCTTGTTGGTGAATGTGAAAATCCTGAGAGGTCTGGATGTGATGCTTAGGAACTTCCCACCACATGCGTCCTAAGATGTTGGCTAGGTATTTTGTAACCTTGATGTTACAGGGTGATGCGCTGACTATAGGTTTGTGGTGCCCCTTCCTTATGTATCTTTGGAGTCCATATTATGCATGGATGTGCGCAGGGTAGAGGGTGAGATACATTGGCCGATTCAATGGCTTTATCCTTTTGAAGCTGACGTAGTAAGTCTATGACCCTTTGTAACGGATGGTGGGATCCCTTGTTAAGCCTCATTATGTTGTTGTTATCCACATTAGCATGGATAGTCTGGGTGGTGAGTACCACTCGTGCATCTTCTTGTCTGCGGTGAAATGGTGTGATACTGGATCTGTCTTGAGGGAGTTAAAAGGCTCTTCTTGTCTTGGTGTGGTTCAGGTTCGATGAAGGAGTTTTAGGCCACTGGCTAACGGCTGCAGATACTAAGGCGAAGTTGTTCTGCCTCACTCTGTTTGGTACCTATATTATGTTGGATTGAGGCTCTGTGGCTGCTATAAATCACCCAGGGATGGCTTAGGAGTGATAGCAAAATTCAAGCCCTTAGCAAGGACTTCCATTCTGACTGGGCTCAGGGATCCTGTTAGACAAGTTTTCACCAGGTCTCTTGGTTGATGAAGTGACCTCCCTACTTTTGTATCAAGGTAGTGGTAGTTGTTCTCCTTTGGTGGTGTTTGGAATGACAGAATAGAGAACGTGTTCTGGTTGCCTTTGTTTGCCCTTCCAGTGCTGAGAAAGCTGTGCTTGTTTGTGAACTCTAGCACTCTTTCCCAGATGGCCAAGGTAGCTGTGAGGCAGGTTCTGTTCTAGTTGACTAATGGTGTGCATTAAAAGCCATCAACTGTTAAAAATGTGTTGTCGTACGGTTCATTCAGGAGGTGTGTTTGAGGCCTTTTGCAGTATCTGTGTTGGCTCTGATGCCTTAACTGTGAATCCAGAACGTTTATGCGGCATGGGTACTAGCCTTTCAATGTTCTTGCACGGAGGGTTAAATCGCATGGTGATTTCTGTAGTCTGCCAGGTTTCCTGCTGTCTTTCCTATTGCCGTACAAGTTGAGGGTTTTCTCCCAAAATGATTTCAACACATGCTTGTGAAGGTCTCATTTAATCCAGGTCATGGTATAGCTGTTGTAGTCAATTAGATCAACTGGACTTGAAGTTAGTCTTGAAGACGTTTCGCTAGTCATCCGACTGTCTTTTCACTTCAGAATGACTTGTAAAAGAATCTGTGGCAACTATGAACCCTGGAAAAATCCCAATTAGCATATTACAGCTAGGTGTGTAGGGCGGGATTGGATAGTGGTAAAGAGTTGTCTATCCGAACACCCAGAGTAAACTGTCATTTACAGTCAACACTCTAGTTAAATAGCCGTGTTAGTCAGTCCTCCAGTTCATAGCAGTGTAGTCAGTCCTTCAGTTCATTTAGCCAGTGTGTCATCAGCCCTTCAAGATCATTGTGGTCAGATGACAGTTGTCCAGCCGTCCAGGTGTCATTTCCCTCGAGATCATAGACAGTGTTGTCCCCTTCAGATGTTTAGACAGTTAAAGTAAGCCATACAGTCATTATCCGTGTGGTCAGCCTCCCAGTTATTATCAGTGTTTGCCAGCCCTCCAGTTCAGTACGCTGTGTGTTTGTCAGCCTCTACGATCATAGATAAAAAAGGGAAAATTGTGGTAAGTATAAACTGACTTAGCAAGTGTACATAGGGGTGAGGACTTTGAGCAGATTAGGGAATCCTCACCACGCCCATACTTTGTTAAGGGAAGGGGAAGATTTTAGCAATATAATGTCCTTTAACCACATCATACACTTAAAAAATGGGAATAAAGCGGGTAGTCGTAAAAAAAATGGAGTAACATAAGCAAAGGGGTGTGACCAATAGCGAAGGGGCTGTGGTCAAAAATTTTGAATGAAATCTACCGTGAAGGGGCCACTTGGTTTGTATGCCCCCCCAGGCCAAAAGGTCCCAGCCTCCCCTGGGTCCATAGAGCAAGGGGACACCCAGGATTACGTGATATGCTTACGATTTTGACTTACATTGGCATTTAGTTGATGGCGACCCTGATGTGGAAATTTACCAAATCCCTGACAACCCAAAGGCATGCAGAGTTGTAGATTCAACCATATGGAATACCCAATTGGGAATCTCTCTTCACAGTCATTGCCACAAGAAAGAGGACATTGTATTTAGATTTGATTATCAAACCTGCATGGTCTGCTCAAGACGGACATTGTCAATTATAGATTCTCCAGGCTGGACTCATGGGCGAGTCAGTTTCACGTGATCACACAGCATCTTTGAAGAGCTAAAAAATCAGTGTCCTGGGTAAATGTAAAAAACATGAGCACTGTAAATAGTGGACAGACGGTATGTAACATATGGCCAATATGCAATGCTCGTGATTGTTGGTACTGGGGTAAATATATAAAACCAGCCGGTTGGCATGGTCTGATGAGGTTGGCGGGGCCAAGCCTGTAGGGGAGATGATCGAAATGAGGGTGACTCTAACTAGATGAATAGTTGAGGGGGCTGCAGCAGAGGAGCAAAGAGGCGAGGGGTGGGACATGGTCTAAGCGGGGTGGAAAAGGCACAAACTGCAAATAAAGAGACCAGTCTCAATATAGGGAGAAAAAGTAAAGAGGAAGAGACGTTAGGCAGAAAGAGAGAAAGGAAGGGATACAAAGTTTTGTTATGTATGTATGTATGTATATGTTTTATATAAGCCACTAGGGGACACAGCGATGGATACAGTAACAAATACAGAAAGTATACAAGGGGATAAAATACATAGATAGTTCAGTACAGAAATATATAAACTTATATAAATAGAAGTGCTAGGCTTGCACACCAAGAGGTTAAGGAGTGGGTCATTGCCACATAGAGCTTACAAATCTAGTTAGGTGGGTAACACAGAGATAAAATGGGATGGGTATAAGTGTGGAGTGAGGACGTATTACAGGGCAAAATAAAAACAATCAATCTGTTTGTACTGGTTCCAGATAAGTAGGATGTAGGCTTAGATTAAACCTGATGATTGAAGGTTCTTGACGTATAGAGAGGGGAATAGAATTCCAGGAGGATGGGAGCTACAAAGAGAGAAGATTAGGCGAGAGGAAGCAGTCCGAGTGGGGGGTTCTGTACAGAGCGGTTTTGCGATGGAGCGGAGGGTACGGGAACATAGGGGAGGCTAGAGAGGAAATATAAGGCGGAGGAGCGAGCGAAAGGGATTAGGATTTAAATGTTAGGAGTGAAGGATTTGTATGTGATAGCGCTGTTTAACGGGGAGCCAGGTTTGTCATCCGCTACAGAGGGAGATTTGGGATTTCAGGTTATAGAGAGCGCAACAATATGTGTGGCGAGTAAGTATGGACTGAAGGGGAGAGACACAAAATGACATTTAACGTGATAGGGGCCCCCTGTTTATTTTTTAGCCCAGGCCCCCATTTGAGCCAAACGTGTCCATCTGTAGCGGCAAATATTTTTCTTTTAAAGAGTATTAGCAAAAAATATTTAAATATACAAGGTACCAAAGATATTTTATTACTGAGGATATTCCACCAAATATTAAACCATTTACTAAATGTCATACTTTTTTTCTTAAATAAAAGGCATCCTTATTATATATTGTGGGTATATGACAACTTTTAAGCATAGGCTTTTTCCTATAATTCTTCACCTTCCATTTTCAATTAATATCAGTGCCTCGAGGGGTACTATCTAAAATACAATGTGATTTATCATTGATTAAAAAAGATAGATAATTAATTTACATGCAGGACCCCATTAATTACCATACTGTTGCTCTAATAATATTATAAAAATATACTATAATATTATAGAAATAAAATAGTAAAACACGGGATTTTAATATAATAATCTTTTCTTTGTATAACTTGTTTGGTTTCATGGCAACCCAAATGTCTTTGCTGTGAAATTGCCAGAAGTGGTTGATGTCACCCATTGTGTATGAGTATGAGGGACACCACACATTATAAAGAACCAACTTCGGTAAAATTTACTCATCTACAAATTCATTAGAGGGAGTATACATTTTTGTTGTCCATAATTTAATGTCAGTTTGATCTCAAATGAAAGGTTAGAATTCCTTTCCATACATAGAAGAGGTGTGGGATCGATCCTTAGGTTCAATTATAATTACAAAATAATGTGGAAAGTGCTACTGACTCGTACCAAAACATTAGAACAAAGAAAAAGAATGTAATGTATCATTGGCAGGACCCCGTTAATACCCTATAGTAAAACTGTTTACTACACTAAGAAATCATGGTAGAACATTACCCTATACTATACAGTCTTATACCGAATACATAGACCAAACCAGGGCTGTTATTTTACACTCTATTTCTTTGCTCTCAACCATTTGTTTTTCGCTGTCCCATGGCAACCCCTTTTTGTGTCCGTTATTGTTTCATGTTCGCCAAATCCCTATTGCTAAATTTCCAATAACATAGAAGAGGGTGTGGGTGATCATGTGAGTTATCTATACATTTATTATATCCCCATATCATCCGCTTTTTATTGAGCACAATACGAGCACACTGATCCCAACTCGGTGGTCTAACACCTTCTGCTATTTTTCTATTTCATACTAGTCGGTTAAACTTGTATTTCTCCCAATATTATCGTATAATTTTGTGGCTTTCTTTCTCCACCTCACATATAGTATTTCATAATGAGTTTGCTAAGAGTTTCTATGTCCTGACGAGCGCCACATGGAAGGTAAGTGCTGCCCTTTCTAAATTGAATTGACTGTTGTAAGACATATTTATAATAAAGGTAATAGTTTGATTTTAGAGTACAAAATTGATAATACTACCACCGCCTGTACCTCCTTCTCTAGAGGAATATGAGAAATGCCTAAAAATCAAACCTCAATAAGGTGAGATCTCAGAAATGCAACATATTTCTCGGTCTGGCAATATAAATGGTCCTACCAGTGGCAATGAGCTAAAAGGGATTTTCCTAATGGTATTAAAATAGTCATCTGTACGGTATCGACTGCAGTTACCCTATTCTATTATTTATTTTCATTCCCATTATTATATGTATTCTCTAGATATTAGGTTTCGTTTTTTTTCAGATTTGCGACCCTTTTCTTCTTTCTCTTTTAAGGAAAACCAAAAGCGGACCATCCCGCCCCCCCCCCCCCCCCATTGTTATCAGGAGGAAGTAAGTAGACAAAGGAACATTGTTATCAGTTACATTTCCAAATGTGAATTTATATTGATTTTATTCCCTGAATTGTCTTGTTTTTCCTCCCTGTTAATATAAAGACCTGGAATATTACTCAGGACAAGAATTAGTGGGGTTGTAGTTATGTGAATATGGATTTCTAATCAATACTATTAGGTCAAGAAAATCTTGGATAATTTTTGATACAGTTTTAGGCTGAGGGCCACACTGCAACGCACAGGACTCCGCACCAAAATCGGAGCGTTTGCGGGGTGTGTTTTACGCATGCAATTTTGACGTTTTCCGTTATGGAAAACGTTATGTGTTCCAAAACGAGGAACGGAGGCACACAGCGCATTCGTATTGGAAAATCAATTTTTGAGTTCCCGTGATTTCATTTAGAGCAACATCGCATGACGAAATCTTGATGCAAAACACGCCAAAAAACGTGCTAAGTGGGGCCTAGACTTAGAGTAACGTGAATACACGACGTGTGGGTGCAACACACAACTAGCTGGTGAATGTCCGTGGCGCCGAGGAATTGGCTGTGGCGAACGGGCGGCAGCGATCACCACATATGTTCGTAGCTTAAGAACTCACTAACACCACACTAAAATTCCTTATCTCTTACTGCAGGTGAAAGAGGGGGGGGGGGGGGGGGGGGGGGGGTGGGGGTCGCAAAGCCGTCTAATGGAAGAGTTATTTAAAACATTCTTCCTTTGTAACTGGACTGTTTCCGGCGGAAAAAGAAGGAAGACCAGTTCTTTTTTTTAAATAGTTTTAAGATATAATACAATAAACCTTAAGATAATATACAGTACATAACCAGTAAAAGGTGAGCCACAACTAATTACGTGGATCTAACAAATCCATTAGATCAGAGTTGCAGTAATTTATAACGATTTTCATGTTCCGTAATTGCATTAATTTAGATTATATGTTTGTATCACTGCATATGAGATAGAGAGGCTAATAGTCGGTATTGGCATAATGTGACATGAACTATTCCTTCCTTATATGTCTACCATGTAGGTATATCATTTAAATCCAAACTTTGTATTTGTTGTACTTTTTATTCTATCCTGTTTTTTACAGTCCCTCACAGAAGATAGTAGCCACTTGACCAGCAGATAGAAGGCGGAGATATCTCTCTGGTAAGACTCTCATTATAACGTGCTGTTTTATCTTCTTTTCGGTTGGTTTTTATAGTGTTGGAAAACAAATTGAACCCAGTGACACTTAATAAAGTGTTGCATCTATACCCATAGAATGTAATACAACACCCAAATTGGAAAAATTTATATACTAATCTTCATAAACTGACACTGATTGGGTTACTGTTGCGTCATTGATGTTTCTTATAGTAGTGGAGGCTGAGAAACTGAATATATCTTTTTACTCTTTCACTGCCCAATAATCAAGTTAGTCAGAATGTTTGATTCAATACCACAGAGATACATAACTGTCCTCCAACCACATCGAAAAATGGGTTCTAAGAATGTATAGAAAACCCTGCAGACTAATAATGGTGAATGTTCA
>JAACNH010003897.1:0-26622 GCA_019447015.1 Hymenochirus boettgeri
TTATATAAAATGTCCCAATTCCAGTACACACATTGCCCAGTATTTGATATAACATGCCCCCCATGTCCAGTACACACATTTCCCAGTATATTATCTAAAATGTCCCCAATGTCCAGTACAACCATTCACCAGTAAATTATTAAATGTCCCAATGGTCCGTACACCATTGCCCTATATTATATAAAATGTCCCTAATGTCCAGTCACACATTACCCAGTATATTATATAAAATGTCCCCAATGTCCAGTACACACATTGCCCAGTATATTATATAAAATGTCCCAATGTCCCATACACACATTGCCCAGTATATTATATAAATGTCCCCATGTCCAGTACAACACATTACCCGTTATATATAAATTCCCCAATGCCCGTAAACACATTGCCCATTATATTATATAAAATTCCCCATTCCAGTCCCATACCCAGTTTTATATAAAGTCCCAATGTCCTACACACATTGCCCAGTATTATAATAAAATGTCCCATGTCCCAGTACACACTTGCCCCGTATTTTATAAAATGTCCCCAATTCCAGTACAACACATTGCCCAGTAATTATATAATGTCCCCCAAGGTCCATCACACATTGCCCAGTTATTATAAAAATGTCCCGATGTCCAGTACACACATTACCCAGTATATTTATATAAAATCCCCAATGTCAAGTACACACAGTACCCAGTATATTATATAAAATGTCCCCAACTCCTTACAACACATTGCCAGTATATTATATAAAATGTCCCATGTCCATACCACTTACCCGTTATTAGTAAAATGTCCCCAATGTCCAGTACACCATTACCCGTTATTATAAATGTCCCAATGTCCGTACCACATTGCCCAGTATATTATATAAATGTCCCGTGTCCATACACCATTACCCAGTATAATAAATGGTCCCCAATGTCCTAACACACATTACCCAGTATTTATATCAAATGCCAACTTCCAGTACCACATGCCCAGTATTTTATAAAATGTCCCCAATGTCCGTCAACACATTGCCCGTATATTATATAAATGTCCCCAATGTCCAGTACACACATTGCCAGTATATTATATAATGTCCCCAATGTCCAGTACACACACATTGCCCATATATTATAAAATGTCCCATGTCCAGTACACACATTAACCAGTATATATAAATGGCCCAATAACAGTATGGCAACAGACTTAAGAACTCCAAGAATCAATAACATTTATCTTTATCTTTACCTTTATCTTTTTCTTGGAACGGAACTCCTGTTCCAAGTCCGGGCCACATACTGGTGAACCCCTTTTACCAACCCCCAGTGAACAGGGGACCAAGACAAGGATAAAAGGTTGGAAGAGTTAAGATGCCCATTATGATCACATGTGTAACGGCAGATCCCATTGGTATCTCTCAGTCTAACACACATAGATGGCCTGACCAATGCCCATATATCGGCTGTGCAGCCACAAACACGGCCTTTTGTATTGACTTCCTCTACATAGCAGAGTGAGCCAATACTGACAGATGAAAATTTTTGTTTGTACCAAATGTCAGCAAGAGGACGTTTGCCGGCTTCACTTCAGTCCCCACCCTTGCCGATACTCACCCATCCTGCTCCTTTATCGATAAATTGTGTACCGTAAAAACAGGCGTTTCTGAGCATGAGCATTCACCATCGCCTCGGGAATGATCGGCACTGGCCGAAAAATTCCCTCAGTCAGAAGTATAGGAAGCAGGCCTAAAATAAACAAAACAACAACAAAAAATATATACTGGGATTACTGCCTTGAAGTTTGTACAACGTGTAAGTAAATGTATCCATTTTAACGTTAGTGCAGGTAATCGCCCTTCGTTGCTTGCATATGTTTGTCGTGAATACTAATTATTTATGCAATATGTATAGTTGAGTGCTGGGTGTTTTGTTATAAATTGCCGGTTCTCCTTTGCACGCACCTGAAAGTAATTTAGAATAAAGGTTTGAGCTGCATATCCTTGTATTTGTGTGTGTGATATATAATAATAATATTATATATAAATAAAATGATAAAAACTGCATGGGGAAATTCTTATCGAAAAACAGTTATTGGAAATCCTAAAAGTTTGTATTCAGTTGGGTTCGAATCAGATTTTTTTGGTTCTGCAGGAACCACTGTCAGACTCGCGCTCGTCTTTCACTCTAATTGGAGAAACACAGGACACATTAAGGGTGGAGCAAGAAGGGGCAGAGATCACGGAAGAGTTGGAAGGGCCACTGTGTCTGCAGAGATTGGGACCACTGACAGGTAACTAAAAACCACTCATATGAGTTATGGGAAACACGGGAGAAATGGAGCAATGGTCCGAGACCAGGGAATGTATTGTAACGGTCACTGTGTTTGCTTTTGTTTCCATGAAGAATGGTGATTGGGACCCAGGAACCTGAAATTTATTACGGGATTTGGTGATTGACAAGGAGGAAGGAGAGAAGAGGAACATGTTGGACGAGTCACTGTGTTTGCTCTGCTTTCATTTTCTCTAGAGAAATAGGGATTATAAGCAATACGGTGCCCAGACTTTCAATTCTTCAGGAACCGGTTTTCATGACCGGTAACACACGGTCTGGACGGACAGCCTGACCCATTTGTTTTTGGATCGTGTGTTGGCCGCAAAAAACGGGCTGGGCGGTTCCTGAAGAATAAATTGAATGTAGCGGGATCGTAGGCAGGTGAGTTCTATGTAATGAACAGGTTAAGCGAACCTTCATGAAAAGATGGAAGACACTTTCAGGTCATTTTCTGATTCCCCCCTCCCTGTTGATTGCTGCCAGCAATCTCTAATGTAGCCTGAACAAACAGACCTAGTCCAAGAAAAAGTGTTGAGAGGGTAACTTTATCTTTCCCCCACAAGTGTCCTCCTTCTCTACTGTTGTTTGTATTGCTGGTTTTATAGTTGCACTATGATAGTGCACCTGCTACTTTTATTTTGCCTTTTGGACATGTGAAAATTCAGACCCTAGTAGTTTCATATGGGAAAGTTCTGTATAGTGAGTCATGGACACATTTGGTCCTGGTTTGAGCGATGTTTATTAGATCTCTCTGAACTACAGGCGCACTACGCTTCACGTGTGAGAGGAACAATTGCTTCTGCATTCAGGCGCCCCTTGGATTCCACCCAATTGTTTCCTTCCAAGTTTATGCAGTGTACCGTATAACCAAACAAAGGTCGGGGAAACCTTAAATAAACCCATTAATGAATTTATTTGCTTTGATTACCTTTTTTAAATTCACACGGCGTTGCAAAATCGTCTCTCCGTTTTTTTTTTCTTGGCAGAGAATTTAGTTTCTATCTGAATGGTGTGAAACATTTACATCCTAATAAGTGGCTTGTCTGTCCCTATTGGGAATATTACACGTTTATGTATGGTCGAATTGTTTCCAGATTAAAATAACCTATCATTAAAAAGCAGAATAAAGTGGTGTTTAAATCAGTCCGTAGACTGAGATGAATTGTCCTGAAACCGAGTTTTTATTGTTAGACCAAATGGAAAGCCTTTTTATTTATCCTGGACAGTTAGGTAATATTTCTGTTGGTAGGTTACGGAAATCTACTTGTCATCCCCAGGGTCCTAAACCTAATTTAGTATTGTGCTATAATTGCAGTAACCAATTATATTTTAGCTTTTTACTGGGTTTACTGCAGTTAGATACCATTTTATTGGTTATTGCAGATTAATGCTGAGTCCATTGGCCCAACTGAAAGTTTTGTGGCCACCCCTTCCCCAAGGGTACCACAATCGGTTGTTTATAAAACAGCTGATTGCAGGCCCTCTTAATCACCAACCCCCATCGTGGGGCCGCAGGCCCTGAAGTTATGCCACTGGTGGCTTATTAATAACCTCCTCCCCCTAAACAAGCCAACCATAAATCTATACTATTATTAGTGAAAAGTCGTCCCCTTGATTTGGTTAATATCCACTGAGCCATCCATTGCTACAACTGATAGCATAACCAGATTTGGTGAGGAAAATCAGGTGAACCTCGGTAAGCATTTTGTACAGATTAGTGGTTATTTGAACTTTCTCTCTGCACCTCATTAGTTTTTTGTATATTGACAGAACATTCCTTTGGCCTTTCTCCCCTTACGTTCGAATTGCACACAGTGTGTGCTGATATGTGAGAGGAAAGCCATGGAAAGTTCAGCTGTTGTAAACTTTAAAAACCATAATGAGTGGAAAGGAAATCCTAGCTCGGGTCTGTTGAACATTGTTTAAAGCTGATTGGCAGCACTTGGAGTGGAGGTCTGTGAATCAACTTTCTCCAGTATACATAAATACAGGTTTGTGATTGATGGAGCCTGGAAGCTGTATAATGTAATCTCAGTAGGTTCTTCTGGGAGTCATGGGTTATAGGGAAACTGCACAAATGTTGTTCCCCAGGATAAGAGAAACATAATATAATACCTGGGGAACCGAAAGGAGTGGAGCAGGATCGCAACAAAGTTTGTACAGGTGGATGACCATTGAAGACGGAGACAGGTTTCCGATGCACACCGTGGAGTACTCAAGTAGATTACGGAGCCGGAGTCACAAAGGGCCGACCGATCGAAGAAAACCATATGTATACAGCGGGGTTAAGGGGTACGATTGGAGCCACTTTAGCTTAAGGGAACTACAGTGGAGGAATTAATTTAGGCTTAAAGGGCTGTCCACCCCCTAAAATTTAACCCAGTACTGCCCCACTGTGTAGTATTAAAAAATCCTTACCTTACTCTACAAAAAAGTGAAGAGAAAGAGGTGTCAGTGAGTCCGGTCCGCTGCTCTCCTTACCACAGTAAGACTTGACATGTGTAGGGGACCCCTCCCCCCCGGATCCCTTCTATCTGCTACATCCCCTACCTATAAAACCCGTTTAGTGTGGGCACCACATCCTACCCCCCAAACCGCCAATTTACTTTTCTAAAACAAGCCCCAGAAAGACCATATAATGTGATCTATGCAGAATCAATCTTAGGCATTCACTAAAAAGTTGTGTCGCTCACTATATCCATCCCTCCAACAGTTCCACGAACATCTGAATATGGAAAATCCTAATATTCAGAATCAGATTTTGGCCTATGAGTGTTGTCATCCGCCCATGTGAAAAAGTCTATTCCGATCACCCATTTAATAGAACAGGATCGTAAGTGATCCAGAGTAAGAGTAAAACAGCATAACAATGTACTCTGAACTTGGAAAGGAAATATCCTAAGGGATCATTGAGGCTCATTACTTAAGGCAGATAGTCCAAATGCACAAAGAAGGATATGACCAAATAAAACCGATACCATTGGTTATGAATTTCAAAAATCGCAGTAACCTCGTTGGAGAGGTAATCCGCACTGGCATATGCTGGTCCTATCCTCAATTAGTGGAATTTAAAACTCCTCCACTTATCTTTTACAGGAATAGCTTAGTTAGAGCACGTTTACATTCCTAGGTAAGACAAAGCCGGGCATGTATCCCTGTCTACACTGTGCCCAATGCTAATTTTTGGACAAAGGCCCTATATTCAAAAACCCTAGAACAGGCAATGTATGTCAAATTAGAGTTGTGCACCTGTGACACAGCATATGTTGTGTATGCGTTGTGGTGTCCATGTTTGGGAGACCACCCAAATGGACAAGTCTAGAGATGTTCGAACTGTTGAGTTACGTTCCATAGAAGTCTATGAGAGAAAAAAAATGTGAAAGTTTCTGTCCATTTGAGAGACAAATAGTAATAGTAGGTTACTGTAAATGGCACAGAGACCCGAGGAATGGTCTGGGGAACCCGGAAATAGAACCATAGGAGATATGTATAAAAAACTATAGGAAGGGGATATTGCTAACATGTAACTGTGGAAAAACCTATGTTAAATGTTAAGCGACATAAAGCGAATGTGAAATGTAATTGAAATGATATTGCTTGAATTTTTATATAAGTTGTTTTATTGTATAGTGGGAAGGGATATGGCTTGAGTTCTAAATTGCTTTAAGAACTCAATCTAAGTTGCTTTACTGTGCATTGGAAGATTTTAATGGCCATCGATAGGGGATTGGCTAGGGTACCTTTTAAATATCTGAGAGGATTTGGCATAGGTTGTCTATGAGTAAGGGTATGTGACCCGAAACGCGTCAGACCTGTTTGTTTGACTCTTCATGCCTTATATGTATCAATAAAAAGTGATTTTAGAATACTGTTGCCTCGGACTGGACATTACTCTGGAGTCAAGGGGAACGTGCAACACCTACAACCAATCTGTGGAGAATACACTCCTACATACCAGCACCAGGTACCAAACCAAACACGTGAGAGGTGTATATATATTTATATGCAAGTTCATTGCACAAGTGACTTGAGCAGGTCAAGATACAATATCAGTGATCTTGCAATGGCAAATCAATCTTAGTCATGATCATCCCTTGGCACATGTTAGTGATAGTAAGATGTATGTATGTACTGTATGTATAGTTTTATTTATAAAGTGCCACTTGGGGACGCAGCGCTGTACAGTAAAAATACAATAAAGTCAACACAAGGGGGATATACAAAATAGCTCAGTACATAAATATATAATTATATAAATAGAAGTGCTAGAGCTTTGCCACTAGAGGAAAGAGGTCCCTGCCCCGTAGAGCTTCAATCTATTGGGTGGGTAACATACAGATACAATGGAATGGGTATAAGTGCTGGAGTGAGACGTATGCAGTCAAATAAACAATAAGATAAATGACAGAGAGCGAAAAGACAAGACCAAGGTTGTAAGAAACATTTAAAACATTCACAAGGGTCAGAGAGAGCGAGATCCTGGCAGAGGAACTTGGAGGTAAAATATATATTGTGAGGCTGAAGAGTTAAAAAGTATTTTGAGAGGTGAGGGGCTAGATCAGGCTATGGGGACCTTCTTTGGTTTATTAGTGATAAGATGAAGGGGTTTGAATGTACAGTATTTGGCTGCCTAGGACTTGGTTGACCTTCTTGCCTTTCACGACCAGGCTGCTTGGGCTAAAACAGGTTAATGTACTGATAAGAGTTAGAGTGTTGTTACTTTTCATTGATCTGGAATATAAGGTTTCTTTTACACTAATAAGGTACATTCAGGGTTTTTCTAGGTCACCTCCATTCTCCATAACTATTGTGATGTTTCTCTCTATAATAATATAATTTAGGGTCTCCCTAGGGCAGAATTGCCAGCTGTCCATATTTGGGATGGGATTTCCCGACTGCAGGGACAAAATCCCAATGCAGTTGAAGCCCCACCCCAGAACACCCGTTGTCTGACCCGGATCGGCAAACCCTGCCCCGCAATTCTTCTGATTTGAATTGATTCAGTTCATTATATTTTAGCTTTAAGCTGGGTACACACCATACAATAATTCAACTCCACAGACCGAGATTCAGTGTTTCGGTCGGTAGGGGCTAAATCATTGTATGGTTTCTTCTCTCACCCGCGACAGACCGATGACCGTTCTTGAAAATCTGACAATGCACAATCAGACGTGACGGACCATGTCCGATCGATTTGGCCTCTATGGTCCACACTCTCGGTAGCAACTACGTAAATCACCAAACCCAGAAACTGAGAGATGTAGTCTAACCTGGAATTCTGGCCAAAGTCCTGTTACTCTTTTTGCTTCCTGGTTCTTCCAGTTAGCAGCTATCAGTCATGGATGTAACAGATGACTCACAGCCAATGACTGAATGCTATTCCTCTGAGCAATGTGTGAGCTTGTAAAAAATTGTAAAGAGCTTGGATGAGAACATTTTGGTGATAGCCATTTGTCTGGTAAAATCTCTCTCTATATATATGAGCCCACAATGAGCACAATGTAAATGTATTTAATATGGTTGTCCAGGTGCATACTAAACCCTTTTTATTTTGCTTTGATTAAACTGTCTTTTTTTGGTTTCATTTTTACTGCTTATATAAGTCCCAGATATCAATTTCTTAGCAAACGTCTGCTTACTTACCTTGGGGACCATGACTTATTGCTGGTGCCCTTGAATCAAAAAAGCCCTCAGTCATTAATTTCGTCATGTTTAAGACAATCAAAATGAAATGTGAATTATTGTTTTGATGGGTCCAGTAGATCATAAGCTTATTGCTAATGTATTTACATTTTAGTTCACTTTCCCTTTAATCCCCTAAATTACATTGTTCCAGTACTTTTATGATGTAACTATATTTTCTTTATGGTCTTTTAGGCTATTTAAACTATACACGGTATACGTGTATATGTCCACAGGCTCAAGAAATTAGTCAGCTATTAAATATTAACTTGGTTCCCAGCCATCCGGTGCAATAAAACGGTTCACAGTTAGTTCATTTGCAAACTTCAACTTCATCTTTTTAGTTAACTTTATTTTGGCATCCAAGCCTGGTACAGATGATTTGGAACTAAAAAAATAATTAGATAACTTGTCAATTTATTGAACTCCAGTATAAATCCTAAATGGCGAACCAAGAGGCTTCCACTTTATTTCAAACGGAATCTCAGCGGTTATTTCAATGCCATCTTTGTTTATTCCCTGGAACTTTGTTTGTGTGCATAAAGAAGAAATATCATGTGACTATATAGACACATAGAAAAAGAGGGTCAGTGGTTTGGATCAAATAGAATGTGTTTGACTCTAAATATAACATTAAAATAGGCAGGAAAAAAACAACAACTGGTATTTCATTTTGAATCACTAGTTTCAAGTGTTTGCATTGATCTGGTAACCATATACCTGGTTAATTTACTTATTGAATAGTAGTTAAAGGGGTGTGCTAACCTTAACCTGCATCATACTAAATGTTTTACCTGTTGGGTCTACTTTAGGGTTCCTAGATCACCCTTAAAACACCTTTCATATAGATGTGGCATTTTGTACTGTATACAGTCATCCCTTTAATATCCTTATACACCAGTGCAGTGTGATGGATATGCTTACATTACAGTCTAATATCAGATGTGCTAAGATTACAAAATGGTTTTCCCCATGCAGCAATGCTTCTGAATTATACATTATCTTCCAGCATGCCCTGTTAAGTGGGAAATACATTATTTACCAATCGTACATTGACTCATTATTAATTTGTTCTTTAAATCCATCCCTGTGGCAAAAGACACACATAAATAAAAAATCTCTAAAATTGTGCAATATATATTCAAAGTATACGGCAAAATTCCACAGGACAGTATTTTGTGCATATATACTAATTTTAAGACAACAATTTAGAACTTGTGCCCCAAATCATTGATCTGGTAAAGGAATTCTTTTAATGCTTTAAAATAATCAACATATTTTCACATAGATTGACATTTAAATTAGAATTTCTTATTAATTTACTAAAGTTCGAGAATAAATGGAGTTATTTTTCTGCCACGTGAGGTATGGTTAGTATTTAACAATAATCCCTGAACACACCATTGGCACTGAGAGGTTTGAAACTAGGAGCCACCGTAAAGGGGCAAACCTTGAAATTAAAGCAGTGCCAGCCATAGCAAGGCCTTCGATATTCCAAAGAAGAATAGTAGGGGCTCTTAAATTTTACTTGACTCAAGTCAAGTATTTTTCTGCTGCTTTATAATTAACGGAAAGTGATAAGAAGGTTTCTATTACTTCTATAAGCGCTTATCTATAAAAGAAAAGATACATTAATTGCTTTCCAAAATTGTTTTATTGTAAAGAAATACTGGATCCTGCTATAAATATATTAATCATTAATGGCTTCGTAACCCCTCACTCATGGTTATCCTGATATTATACAAATCCCTGCAATTTAATTGGCAGCGTTGTTGTTTCTGTTTTAATGCCAGACCCTTTGTTAATTGTAACGGTTGCAGAGGGAATATTTTTACATTGCAATCAAGGCGCCTGGTGTCCTTAATATACCCGGGCAACTGACAGAAATAATATTAATATATATATGACCATGATGAAGTGAAAAGAAGATGACAATCCACTATGAATGTAAAACTAATAAAATAATGAGTTTTTATTATAATGTTTATGGATCCCTTCCATGTATTTCTCTAAAGGTTCAGCTTGCTGATTTCTGTACACTTGGATTAATAAAGAGGGGGGGGGGAGTAACAGACCTTTTGTTCCATTCATTTTTAGATGTTGGCTTACAGGAACATCACCAAGGATCAGCAATTTAGGGAGATTTGTGTAATAAGCCCCTTTCTCATTATGCAAATAGGTTGAAGAAGATTTCTGGGTAATTTCTATGTTTCCTGGGATCTCTTAAAAAGTCTCTTCTGTTAGACTTTACATCTTTACCCAAGACCAGTGCAGATAATGATGCTCAAAAGCAACTGGCTCTCTGGTTCTGCCCCAGCTTGTGTAATGTGTATAAGCCCGTAGAGAGGCTTTAACCCCCAAAACGTTGTATTTTTACAATAACACGCGATGTTGGAAGTTTCTGATGCTGCAGGTAAATAAATTGGCCCAAGGAATCTCTAAAATCTCTATTTTCCACCTAGTGTTTCATTTTATGAAATAGCTATAGCAATACCAAATTCTTTTTTAGTTCTGCACTCTTCGGTTAAACAAAGTTGTTGCATGATCGCTATCTAGTGGAAAACATGGTGAATTGCAAGCTTTGAGCAAGAAAAATGGCCGTACGTTGGCTTTTTATTCACGTGCCTGAGCAAAACAAAGCGACTTCTTAAATAACTGGAAGAAGAAAAAAATTATCTAAGTAAATAAAACAATTTTGGTGCCGCACGGAAGCAGGATTATCCATCATCGTTGTTGCAGTGTTTTAATAAATTGTCCCCTAATTACTATCTTCTTCTTTGCTGAGACGTCCTATGAAAAGTTTGCGTTTAGTGCACTCTGCCACCAGAGCCATTAAAGCCACAAACACCAAAGGAACTTTGAAAATGAGAAACGTAAATATTTTCATTCCAAACATCTGCAGATTGTTATGTATGATTCATTTTGATCTGAAGAGGGGAAATAAAAACCCCATTTACGTACCAACAGCTTATTTTAGTTTTAAGCTGTTAAAAGTCTCAGAGAGATTTAAAAACGTCCACAGCTTGGCCTTTGAAGTTCCTGCAATGTTATTGTCCTTCAGGTACACCTGGCCTTTCCACCAATTTGTGGTGGCAATTTTCCCACGGTCGGAATGGTTTCTACAGAATTATTTCCTCCTGTTGAATGACTTGGGCAAAGGTTACACATATGTACAACACGACTTTATTTTTAATGCACCAGGCAATGGTGCCCAAAAGAACTTGTCCCCTTCCTACCGTTATTTTATTTTCACGTTTTGACCCTAACAACTTTTTTGAAAATCAATGGGAACTAAAATAACTATTACCTGTGTGTACTAGGACATGGAACACTATCAGGTTATTTAATAAAGGTTTTTATTATTAAAATTGGTCTAATTTTGCCCCAACCAATCAGATGTTAGCTTTCAATTGTTAAATAATATCTGATTGGTTGGGGCAAAATTAGCCCCTTTTTTAATGAACTTTTATTGATATCCCTGCTTATTTTAAATTTAGATGCAGGAAAAATAGCGATCTTCTGTCACACTGGATTTAGTTCCATTTTTAAAAGGAATTTTAGTTAGGTAATATGTAAAACGGTCAACTAACTAGGGGTGCCCAATGTATCAGAATAAAAAGCTGCTAATGTGCTATATCTTGAAGCCCATGAAGCAAATGTGGGAGGGTAGCCAATGTGTGTTGGGTATGTCCAGAGGGCCAAGCCCACCTGACCCAAACTGCAGTAAGTCTACTCTAATTCAATGTGCTGATGCTATCTAAACATTTACCCATTGCCTGCTTACCAATATAGTGCAATTGAAAAATAAGATTAAAGGGGAAGTTAAGTGCAAATACATACTTTATAAGAAAAAAGACCGTTTTTTTCTATCCTGATAACCTTAACCTGCCCATCAGCATTTTGTCTGTGTATAATAAATGCTTCCGAAATACTAACTTCCTGTTTCAGGACCCCTAGTAGAGAAAGTTATGGTCTTGCCCTTGACCCAGCGCCTGGGTTGATTCAGTTACTTAGTAGAGATCTGAGCATGTTTGACCTACCAACAGCCAATCAGTAGAAATTAGGTGGCATACACAATAATAATGGGTACATTTTACCTAGTATTGTAGTGTGTAGGGACCAAAACGACCTATCGCAATGACGAAAAGACCTATACTAAGTAAAGGGAGCCGATGTTATCAGTCTATGTATGGCCACACAGCCGACCAATCCCCATACCACGTGGGGTGCGTGGTCATGTCTGTGTTAGTGGGCACAACACACCACAAGTGTGCCGACAGATACCAATATGATCTGTCGCACAACGGTATAGGAATCACATGTGTATTGCCATCTTTACTGTTAGGAACATTAAAAGGTAGTGTACATTCGGGAAGTGTCAGCTCACTATTTTTTTAGAATGGAAGAGATATTAGAAAAACTAGGTATACATAATATCAACTAAGAATTTTTAAAATAGGGAAAATTTCCCCTGAACTTTCCCTTAAAGACAGATTTTTAACCTTTTTTTGTTGAGGAATGCAGCATGGAAGCGTTGTCCCTGCATGCCGGCCATGGTTCCTCTCGTATAATATGAACACCCCTAGAGATTCAGAGACAGGTTCTAGAAATACAATTTTTTTGGAAAATATCTAATTTCTGGTCTAATTATAGAATGTAGAATATGGAAGCTGGAAAGTAGTGAATGTGGGAAGGAAGTGACTTTATTTCAAGTTCTGGGTGTTCGTACGTGTTCCCCAGACCATTTCCCAGGTCCCAGAGCCATGTACTTAAGTTACCATTGATATTTTATTTTCACTATTTTTTCTCCCATTGACTTTAATGGGTCGGAATTGGATTTTCGGAAGTTCGTCCATCCCTAGTCATCAACTGCATTAGTCTGTGTAATAAATGGCTGCAGTGATAATACTATCATGGAAGGATTTGGTGTAGGTAATATCACCTGATATCACAGGCTATCCCATGTCATCACCACCTGATCACCATCATGTCAATACCACCTGATATCATGGCTGCCCATGTCATCAGTAGAAATTGGGACCAAAACACTTCTTAGCTCCTGACAGTTAACTTGCGTAAGAGATGCCATTGTAGTCAATGTCCTGCCTCTATTACAAACAGTTAACATCTAGTGAATTTCCATTGTTAGTGGAAATGATCCCGTACTTTGCTTTCATTACAGAAATGAACTAACTTGGCTCAGGAAATATAATTATAGACGCAGTTGTCACTGGTATTAATGCAGGTCTCCACCTCGCTACAGAAATGATGATCAGAGCTCTAGAGCTTACATTGGACATAGGAGTGATGCTGTTCTTGGTCTCTATTACTGCAAAATATTGAAGCTAAGGATACCCAGCTATGGGTTTACATGGGACTCTATGCATTATGCATTGGTACCAGCGCTGTGTTTTGGCCTCCCTTACATAGATGAATGATTATATCTCAGTATATCTAGCTCTAGAGCTTCCATTGGACTCATTACTGATGAACTAACAGGTGACACACAAGAAATCTTTTACCTTCTGGGCACTGGGTTTTGATCCCAGAGTAAACTATGAGTCACCCACAAAAGTAAAATGCGAAGAGCCACACTATTGATGTGATTTCATTTCAACCATTTATAGTGAAAAACCAACAGCAACACTTAGGGAACACTGTGTCCCTTCCTCCTGAGATAGCGATCTCCATCCTGCGACACCACTCCGATTTCAAAACTGAATTCGGGGAAATGCTGCAGACAGTGGCAGGGATTGCTTGAATTGCAGTTAACACACATCTGGAGGACCACAGGTTGGACATTGATATTATAGAGAATACGGATTATGGCTTTTAGGGCCTAGGCCCACTAGCACCAATTGGTCTGGCCACACTAGGCGATCCGCTAATGGAGCTGCATAATCACATAATAAGATCAGAGTTTTAAGGTTTGTACATATGTGATTTCATCCTTAATCCCAGGAGCAAGCAGCTGACGAATGGCTGCTTTGGGAGATAATTGCCCATTTGAATTTGCTGGGGCGTTGTTCATTGATGTTAGCTAACTGCAGTACCCAGTAAAAACATCTGGGCTGATTGCTGAAAGTTAATCAGGCCCATCAGGTAAATTTGCAATTTAGGATCAAATTTAAATTTTAAAATCTTTTTAAATTCTCCAGGCTTAAGCTAGGTAACACACAGTACAGATTTCTGAAAGATGACAGACCGATCTGCAAGATCCTGTCTGCCATCTTTCAAAGATCTGCATACACACCGTCCCGAGCGTTCTCCCTAAAGGGAGAACGCTCGGACTGTGTTTTTCTTTGGCCGCGCTAGACTCCTATAGGAGTCAGCGCGGCCGATGGAAATTTTCGGCCTTTCCCGAACGACGTACGGCCCGACCCGATCGTTCGGGAAATGAACGTACACCAGTAACGATAAAGCCCCGATACCGTCGGATCCACGGTATCGGGGCTTTATCGTTACTGTGTGTAGCCAGCTTAGATGAAAAAAAAATCATCAATGCTGCAGGAAAATGTTAATGTAAAGTTTTGGAAAAGTCCTAATGGATATCACATTTCAACTGTCTTAAAGTAGGAGAAATGAATTTGTTTTTCCCCCAAAAGTGAAATCATTTTTGGAGAGATACTTCCCTTTCTCCTACTATACAGTGAAGGGAATGTTTATATTATATATATACAATGAGTATACTGTATATTCAAAAAAAAGCTGGCACTCTCGGGTCTTCTTATATAAGAAAAATAAAACTTTAATAAAGCTGTAAAAATGCATTATATATATAATATATATATATATATATATTATATATATAATACACACACACATACACATATATATAATATATGGTTGGTCATTAAAATGGTCTTTAGAGAGACCACTAGTTAATGTTATTCTTACTCTCCATGAGGAACAAAGAAGTTGACTGATAATTTCCCCCTCGGGGACTCACACTGAGCATGCCTGAGGTCACCAAATACAGAAAGGGGTCAGTAATTTCAGGGCTTTCTTACAAAATGATTTTACTATGTATCTTTGGTTAGAAATTACAAATCAAAGTTTGTGTTATTAAAGAAAACATGACAGGACGACAACCCAAAAGAAATTGAATTTAAAATTCTCTCTCGTCAAACCTACACAACTAATGACACCAATAGACTTTAAAGGGGTATTGGGAGGTCCAGTGAGTAGCTGAGAGAAAACATTTACTCTGTGTGGCTCTACAGTGACCTATGGAATTACTGGTAGCTTTTAGGGATTAGCAATTCGTTCACATTAGTTAATGATCGGTTTCTAACCAAACGATTCGGTGTTGTATTTGTTGAAATGTGACATGTGATAAGATGGAAGTCTAAGGTTTCTTAACCAACTTTCGTAATACGGATCACTTAGTTCTTATGGTAAACATTATAAGCTTCAAACATTTGACCAAAGTGACCTTAAAATTGTAATGTTTTGTGCATTTTTTTCAGTTTTCAATTTGGACGACATCACTCACTTAACAAACACATTTGTGAACTTCTATATGTCATTCTATTGAAAATCCTTAGCACGGATTTCTTTAATCTACCACTCTTCCTTCTGTGCTGTAGCTGTGTACTTGTGTTTGATTGAAAAGTATTTTGCCGACATAAGAGGAGTTAAGGCTGGTACCCCACCATGCAATATTTCAGTCCGATTGACAGATAGCTCATATATCGTTCAATCAGGCCGAAATAATGGATAGTTTTTCAGCCGAACCGATGTTTTCATTCCTCCGAACAGAGAAATGCACGATTGGACATATCTGAAAACTCCGTCCGATCGTGAGTCCTCTATGGACCACACGCTCATTCGCGCAAATTGGTCGGCCGCGAGCACTATCGCCTCCTGGCAGACTGTCGGAAGATCTGAACGGTCGGTCAGAAGGAAAAATTGCATGTTGTGTACCATGCTATAGGCTACACAGGGGGCCAACCGACAGGTATTTTGGCATTGGTCAATCAGGCCCATATCTCTGGAACTTTTCGGTCGCTGCTAAAGAATGTGGTTAGATTATCCATAGAGGACCACACGTATAATATCGCCTGGTGTCTTTTGGCCCAGTTAGACCATTCGAAGAGACAATGGATGGCCAGGCCCTGGAGGAGGAGGTGCCCTATTCTAGGAACTGATGTTCCTGCAACATTCTCCCTAATTTCATACAACATCAAAGAACTTCCGCGCCCCGACAGGTGTATTTTAGCCTGGTGGGATATTTCATCAAATCTGTTCTAAAACGTGTCATTTTTGCCCGATCCTTGTTGTTGAGTTGAGACAAATTATCAGCAATGTTGCTTTTTTCTCCCAGACAGATCGAGCAATATCATTTTCATTAATCTGCTGGAAAAAATTGGGTGAAAGAAACTAATGTGTACCAAGCCCCAAAGTAAAAATCCCAAGAATGATAGCAATTAGTTTATTTTTCCGTAAATCTTACTGTCTGTGAAACTGGAATGCTGGGAAATACGTATCCACATGCTTAAAAGTTAATGTCCAACAGACATCAAAAATTGCAAAATGCATCAGATGTTCCTGTTTGCATTCTGATTGGTGGTTACAGAAACCCATTTCTTCCCAGTCTGGAACCTACAATAAAAGGAATGTACAATATAAATCTTGTCATGGACCACTGAGGTGATCTTATTAGAGATGGGCAAAACTGCTAAAATCGATTCCGCCTGCAGATCGTCAGATTTTTGAGAAAATTCAGAAATTCGAAAATTCGCGGAAATCTGCCACAGAACCTGGTTCGGATCCGCGATCCAGTCCATCTCTAGTCTTAGCCTTGGGGTTTGTCCAAATCCAATCAATTATGAATTTTGTTGGGAAAATATAAAAGCCGTTGAATGACATAAAAGCGATTGAAATGACATAACGTTTCTTCTACATTCTGCACATTCCAAGCCATTGCTCTTTAGTTACAAAAAAAACTGATTCCAAGCATAAGAGAGTTTTCCAAAATAGAAAGAAATTCCAACAACTGCTATGGAAATATCTCATCCGCTCCTGAGATCAATCAATTAAAGAAACAGAAAATGGATCCACTTGGAATTCGTGAATCTAATGAGAGGGTTGGTTTGAAGGTAGAACAGAGAGTGCAGTTAAGGGCATGTCTAAACCTACCTTTAAAATCTATACTTACCCTTATTCACCAATGTTCCTCTTGTGCCAAAATGCATTTCAGGTGCACAAACAATATATATTTTTGTGTATTACACATCACAGTGCTTTAATTCCAGCAGATTTATGTGTGGGCACCACTTTAAAAATTGCGTACAGGCCTTCACTGCCCCAAACCCTGAGTTTTGTTATAATTTATACCTCTAAGTTGTCCTTGAAGATTCCTTTTACTGCTTCTATCCATCACGGCCTTCTTCTGATGCCGGTTTTCTTCCTGGTTGCAGCTTTCAATCAAGGCCAATGATGGCTGAAAACCATCTCTGCAGCGGCCGACTCTATAAGAGTTAAACATCTTGCAAGAGGCAAGGACCTGGAGACCACCTGGGAGTCCAGCATCAGTGAAGAGAGGTAAGTAAAATGAGATTTAGGACCAAAACGTAGTAACAGTAATTGAGTTGAATAAAGTCTAAAGACATACGTCCATGAAGTCCAACCTTTTCACCCTTTGTTTTAACCCTATCTAACAGTTGATCCAGTAAGGGAAATACCTTCCTGACTCCTAATGGCAATAGGAAAGTACCCCTGGATCAACCAGAACTACAGTATACGTATTAATACCAGTAATTCTCAATATATATAGTATCCCTGGATCAACCAGATCTACAGTATATGTATTAATACCAGTAATTCTCAATATTATATAGTATCCCTGGATCAACCAGATCTACAGTATATGTATAATCCAGTAATTCTCAATAGTATATAGTATCCCCGTACCAACCAGATCTACAGTATATTTATTAATACCAGTATCTCAATGTTATATAGTATTCCCGTACCAACCAGAACTACAGTATATTATTATAATACCAGTAATTCTCAACATTATATAGTATCCCTGTAACCAACCAGAACTACAGTATATGTATAATACCAGTAATTCTCAACATTATATAGTATCCCCATACCAACCAGAACTACAGTAATATGTATTAATACCTGTAATTCTCAACATTATATGTATCCCCATACCAACCAGAACTACAGTATATTTTTTAATACCAGTAATTCTCAACTTATATATAACCAGTATTTCTCAACATTATATAAATCCCCGTACCGACCAGAAGGGTACTATGTACATTCTTAATATTATATAGTATCCCCGTACTAACCAGAACTGCAGTATATGTATTAATACCAGTAATTCTCAATATTATATAGTATCCCTGTACCAACCCGAACTACAGTATATGTATTATTACCTGTATTCTCAATATTATATAGTATCCCGTGTACCAACCAAACTACGTATATGTATTAATACCAGTAATTCTCAATATTATATCATATCCCTGTACCAGCCTGAACTACAGTATGTATTAATACCAGTAATTCTCAATATTATATACGATCCCTGTACCAACCAGACTACAGTATATGTATTAATACCAGAATTCTCAATATTATATAGTATCCCTGTACCAACCAGAATTACAGCTTATGTATTAATACCAGTAATTTTTTCTTTCAAATTTATTTTCCTTTTTCAAAAATGATTTTTCCGCCCCAACAATGCTGCTGCCCCTTCTATTGGGTGCCACCTGAGGCAATTGCCTCATTGTGCCTCATGGTAGATTGGGCCCTGTATGTTTGTCTGTCTGTTTGTCTCTCTGACTATCTGTTTACACTATTAACTACCTAGTGGTGTGGCTTAACTGGAAGGGGAAGGAAAAGGGCGATACCCTGACCTTCTCAGACCCTAGAGTGCCCCTCAAGAAAAAACTTTGCTTTTGTTGAGGGCCACCAGTGACTCTCGCTGCTAAAGTGGGCTGTATATTTGGACAGTTAGGCCAAGCACACACGAAGTGCAGCCGCACGTGTCTGCATGACTGAGTATACCTGGAATCTCTAGTTGTTTCTGATTAAAGACAAGGTCAGGTCAAAAACATTTAAAAAGAGAACTGCCTAAAGCTGGGTACAGACAGTAACGATAAAGCGCCGTTACCAGTTGGATCCGATGATATCGGCGCTTTATTGTTAGTCTGTGTAGCGCATTTTTCGAATGATGTCGAGGCTGGCGAAACTTCACCATCTGCCTCGCGTCATTCGGACTCGGGACTGTGTGTAGGAGGACGCCAGGATCTTGCAGATTCCCTGTCATCTTTAGTGTGTGTACCCAGCTTGACAGCCGTGGGTTAAAAAAACATCTGATCGAGGGAACGTCTACACACCCATAAATGTTCATCCTGAGGGAACATGCCCTTAAATGACAGTGCTATAATGGTCTAAACTTTAGATGAAAATATTATTTCATTCCAAGAAAAAAACTGCAATCCAATTCATTATTGCTAAGAAATATTGACAAATGAAGAAGTCTTTCCATTGGACAGGAGCACTGAGCGGATTACTGCCCTAAGATAAATGACCCAACAGCTTTAGGTGTTGGTCCTCACCCTGGGGACTATGCAGTTAGGGAAAAGGGAATATAATTGTCCATTAAAGTCAGCTGGCCAATAGGAACTAGCACTGGCCCTAGGCAGATGACTAGATTGCCTTACTGGTTTTACACAGGTTTATTTAAAAAAGAAATGACTTCTTAGGCAAAATTCTATATTATTTTTAACAGCAGTTTGTGGGCTATAGATCTTAGCTTTTCCTTTAAGTCATTTCAATGACAACTATATAAGCGCCAGATTTCTGAGGGTTATTTTTTTGGGGGGTGAAAGGCAATAGAGGTCACATCTGTTCAGAGTTATAACAATTTTAATAGGGATTATGTTCCTGCTATTTTCCTTTTCCACTAAATCTCAATTAGAACAGAAATTTGTTAATAATGTGGACGTACGAGTTTAAATTTCCCCCCATAAAACAATCATCTTAGTTTTATTTACACCAACCTACAATCTGATTGCAAGGGGACGATCTAGACCAGGGATGTCAACTTGCGGCATTCCTGATGTTTGAAAAAATGACCCTCCCAGCATTCCCAGGCTGCTGTAGTTCCCGAACATCTGGAGGTTTGACCACCCCTGATCTAGACAAATGTATTTTCCCCCTAGCAAGTGTAGCGGATAAATCTCCAAGGGGGATTTTATTATGGCAAAACGGGTCCGAGACGGTTTATTTTCTTCTTTGCGTGTGATTGACTTATCCACCTGAGTGAACGTATTATATCGTGGGTTCCCGTCTCGTGGTACTCCAAATGTGTTTCCTCCTCTCATCTTAATCAAAACAACCCTGTTGTTCACACTGTGTGTTTCTGTTCTCCTGCTTTTATCATGTCACATGTAATTCCTAAAATCTCAACTGTACGTATAAACTTTAACGATTGGACCAATGTTCTTTTTTGTTAAGCCTCGCTCTGAAAGAATCCCTCTGAGTGTTTTTATGTATCGCCAACTTTATGCCGCCCTTAATAAAATGCAGGCTTTTACATTCCTTTGCCTTTTTCTATTTTAAATGCATTTATTCTACTAGAAACTGCTGATATTTGTACGCAGTGGATTAGAGATGGACTAGAACTGGAACTTGAACCCAAGCTCGAGCCGAACTTATCGAGTTCGAACGGACTCGGACTTCTCGAACTATCGGACACGGATTTCTCGGACTTCGAAACATTCATGATTATCCCATAAACGTTCGAACATTCAATAATTATCCAAAACGATTCGAACAATTGATAATTATCCCTAAACGATTCGAACATTCGATAATTATCCCATAAACGATTCGAACATTCGATATATACCCATAAACGATTAGAACATTCGAATTATCCCATAAACGATTCGAACATTAGATAATTATCCCAACCGATTCGAACATTCTATAATTATCCATAAACGTTCGAACATTTGATAATTATCAAATTTGAAAATCAACAATCTTCGATCGTTTATGGGATATTATCGAATGTTCGAATCGTTTATGGGATAATTATTGAATGTTCGAATCGGTTATGGGATAATTATCGAATGTTCGAATCGTTTATGGGATAATTATCGAATGTTCGAATCATTTATGGGATATTATCGAATGTTCGAATCGTTTATGGTTAATTATCGAATGTTCGAATCGTTTATGGGTAATAGCGAGTTCAAGTTAATATATTAATGTTCGAATCGTTTATGGATAATTATCGAATGTTCAAATCGTTTATGGGATAATTATCGAATGTTCAAATCGTTTATGGGATAATTAATCGAATTTTCGAATCGTTTATGGGATAATTATCGAATGTTCGAATCGTTTATGGGATAATTATCGAATGTTCGAATCGTTTATGGGATAAATTTCGAATGTTCGAACGTTTATGGATAATTTTCTAATGTTCGAATCGTTTATGGGATAATTTTCGAATGTTCGAATCGTTTATGGGATAATTTTCGAATGTTCGAATCGTTTATGGGATAATTAACGAATGTTCGAATCGGTTATGGGATAATTATCGATGTTCGAATCGTTTATGGGATAATTATCGAATGTTCTAATCGTTTTATGGGATAATTATCGAATGTTCGAATCGTTTATGGGATAATTTTCGAATGTTCGAATCGTTTATGGGATAATTTTCGAATGTTCGAATCGTTTATGGGATAATTATTGAATGTTCGAATCGGTTATGGAATTATCGAATGTTCGAATCGGTTTGGATAATTATCGAATGTTCGAATCGTTTATGGGATAATGAGCGAATGTTCGAATCGTTTATGGATAATGAGCGAATGTTCGAATCGTTTATGGCATAATCATAGCGATGTTCGAATCGTTTATGGGATAATCAGCGAATGTTCGAATCGTTATGGGATAATTATCTAATGTTCGAATCGTTTATGGGATAATTATCTAATGTTTGAATCGTTTATGGGATAATTATCGAATGTTCAAATCGTTATGGATAATTATCGAATGTTCGAATCGTTTATGGGATAATTATTCGAATGTTCGAATCGTTTATGGGATAATTATCGAATGTTCGAATCGTTTATGGGATAATTATCGAATGTTCGCGTCGTTTATGGGATAATTTTCTAATGTTCGAATCGTTTATGGTATCATTCGAATGTTCGAATCGTTTATGGGATAATTAACGAATGTTCGAATCGGTTATGGGATAATTAATCGAATGTTCGAATCGGTTATGGGATAATTATCGATGTTCGAATCGTTTATGGATAATTATCGAATGTTCGAATCGTTTATGTGGGATAATTATCGAATGTTCGAATCGTTTTATGGGATAATTTTCGAAGGTTCAATCGTTTATGGGATAATTTTCGAATGTTCGAATCGTTTATGGGATAATTATTAATGTTCGAATCGGTTATGGATATTATCGAATGTTCGAATCGGTTATGGATAATTATCGAATGTTCGAATCGTTTATGGGATAATGGCGAATTTTCGAATCGTTTATGGGATAATGAGCGAATGTTCAATCGTTATGGCATAATCAGCGAATTTCGAATCGTTTATGGGATAATCAGCGAATGTTCGAATCGTTTATGGGATAATTATCTAATGTTCGAATCGTTTATGGGATAATTATCTAATGTTTGAATCGTTTATGGGATAATCAGCGAATGTTCGAATCGTTTAGGGGATAATCAGCGAATGTTCAAATCGTTTATGGGATAATTATCGAATGTTCGAATCGTTTATGGGATAATCAGCGAATGTTCGAATCGTTTATGGGATATCAGCGAATTTCGAATCGTTTATGGGATAATCACAAAAATTGATGTTAGGACCTCGAAAAAAACACGTGTGAGAATAAAATCAATTTTTTGAAAGTTCTGGATATTGGAACATGTTCCCCAGACCATTTCCCAGGTCCCACAGCCATTTACATAAGTTACCATTGATTTTAATTGTATTTCATTAGACTTTTCGAACCATTGACTTTAATGGGTCCATTTTTGAACTTTCCATATAGTTTGAAATGTTTGAAAACGGATGACTTTCGGAAGTTCGCAATCTCTAGTATGGTAGGCACACTAGCGAGACGTACCACATGCGTACGTTACCCCCCCTCTATAAAAAGTTATAGCTTCCTTCCCATACCTGGTCCATGCCCCCCGAATCCCAAACTAACAACAGGACCTGCTTTTCTAAGTTGTTCCAAAACAAAAATCTACCATTGTCAAGTCAACAACAAGTCAAAAATTTCGTACAGCATTTCTGCTGTTATTTTCAGTTTAATTTAACTTAAAATATTAGCACAGAAAGCTGTATGAGAGCACACATATAAATGAACATCTTAAAGGGGAACTGTGGTCCAAATGACTTTAGGTAGGTAATTGATAGGAATTGCTCCCCTGAGAATTTTGCAATTTATTTCCATTGTTTATTTGCATAGTTTTGAAGATATTTACATTTTTGGTGTGATATGGCAGCAGCATCACCAGCCCCCGCACTTCCTGCTTCCTGCTCTGAAACTGTCAGTCAATCTGTCCTGTGTCCCTCCTCCCCTTTGCAGCCCCCCTGATCCCTCCCACTCATGGACCCCATGTCCCTCCATTGTCAGGCCCCCCATGGCCCATAATCTTACAGCCCCATGTGGCCCCGCCCACTCACAGTGTCTAAGCCCCACCCATGAGTGTCTAAGCCCCGCCCACTCATGGTGTCTAAGCCCCACCCACTCATGGCTGTCTAAGTCCCCCCACTCGCGGTGGCCGTAGGTTACTCAGACCCCCCCCCCTTACCTTCTCTGTCAGGACTTCACACAGCAGAGAGGAGAGGGACTTCCTGTCTTCCTCACACACTGAGGGAGTTTGAGGCTGTGCTCGCCGGCGGCACTGTGCGGAGAAGCCTTAGAATGACACATGTCAGACTCCCCCTGTTAACTTTCTGGTCAGTCTTTTCTATATCTTGGGTCTGTGGGAGCACGTAAAGAGGTCGTGATGGCTCGTTTTAAAGCTAGAAAACTGGACCACAGTCCCCCTTTAAAATAGCTACTGTGAATGGATTTCTCTTCCCTTTTTGCTTAACAGTCTAAAAGATAGGTTGTCTTCCATCCTAATGAGGATACAATGTGTATAAAGCGTGTTTTTATAAACATTAACCATGTATTTATACTCAGTTTGGTACAAAACTGCAGATATCTCTGGTATTTAGCAAATCAACTGTACTTAATGTTTATTGTTCAATGAATTGAGAGATTCAGTTGGATGAGTAGTGAAACTCTATAAAACCCTAGAATGTGTCCCAATAAGCATATAATAGAAAGATGTCAGGAACCTCCATATAACAGCAAGGGGGCAGGGACCTCTATATAATAGCAAGGAATCAGGAACCTCCATATAACAGCAAGAGATCAGGAACCACCTCCATATAACAGCAGTGCCAGGGACCTCCATATAACAGCAAGGGTTAAGGGACCTCCATTTAACAGCGATAGGTCAGGGACCCCATATACAGCAAGGGCAAGGACCTCCATATAACAGCAAGAGATCAAGAACCTCATAAACAGCAAGAGACGGAACCTCCATATAACAGAAAGGTGGCAGGGACCCTCCATATAACAGCGAGGGGCAGGGACCTCCAAATAACAGCAAGAGATCAGGAACCTCCATATAACAGCTAAGGGCCGGGCCCTCCATATACAGGAAGGGCAGGGACCTCCATATAACAGCGAGGGGCAGACCTCTATATAATACAAGGGATCAGGAACCTCCTATAACAGCAAGAGATCAGGAACCTCCATATACAGCAAGGTGCCAGGGACCTCCATATAACAGCAAGGGGTAAGGGACCTCCATTTAACAGCGATAGGTCAGGGACCTCCATATAACAGCAAGGGGGCAAGGACCTCCATATAACAGCAAGAGATCAAGAACCTCCATATAACATCAAGAGATCAGGAAACCTGCATATAACAGTAAGGGGCAGGGACCTCCATATAACAGCAAGGGGTCAGGGACCTCCAAATAACAGCAAGAGATCAGGAACCTCCATATAACAGCTAAGGGCCAGGGACCTCCATATAACAGGAAGGGATCAGGAACATCCTGTTAACAGCAAGAGATCAGGAACCTCCATATAACAGCAAGAGATCAGGAACCTTCATATATCAGCAAGATATCAGGAACCTCCATATAACAGTGAGGAGGCAGGGACCTCCATATAATAGCAAGGTATCAGGAACCTCCATATAACAGCAAGAGATCAGGAACCTCCATATACCTCCATATAACAGCAAGAGATCAGGAACCTCCATATAACAGAAAGGGGGCAGGGACCTCCATATAACAGCAAGTGATCAGGAACCTCCATATAACAGCAAGGGAGCAGGGACCTCCATACAACAGCAAGGGGTCTGGAACCTGCGTATAACAGCAAAGGATCAGAACCTCCATATAACAGCAAGGGATCAGGAACCTCCATATAACAGCAAGGGGCCAGGGACCTCCATATAACAGCAAGGGATCAGGAACATCCTTATAACAGCAAGTGATCACAAACCTCCATATAACAGCAAGAGATAGGAACCTTCATATAACAGCAAGAGATCAGAAACCTCAATATAACAGCGAGGGGGCAGGGACCTCCATATAACAACAAGGGTGCAGGGATCTCCATATAACTGCAAGGGGTCAGGGACCTCCATATAACAGCAATAGATCAGGAACCTCCATATATAAACAACATGGAAGCAGGGACCTCCATACAACAGCAAGGGGTATGGAACCTGCGTATAACAGCAAGGGATCAGAACCTCCGTATAACAGCAAGGGAGCAGGGACCTCCATATAACAGCAAGAGATCAGGAACCTCCATATAACAGCAAGGGAGAAGGGACCTCCATACAACAGCAAGGGGTCTGGAACCTTCATATAACAGCAAGGGTTAAGGGACCTCCATATAACAACAAGGGATTAGGGACCTCCATTTAACAGCAAGGGTATAGGGATCTCCATATAACAGCAAGGGGTCATGGACCTCCATAGAACAACAAGGGACCAGGAACCTTCATATAACAGCAAGAGGTCAGGAAACTTCATATAACAGCAATGGGTCAGGAACCTTCATATAACAGCAATGGGTCAGAGACCTCCATATAACAGCAAGGGTTCAGGGACCTCCATATAACAACAAGGGTGCAGGGATCTCCATATAACTGCAAGGGGTCAGGGACCTCCATATAACAGCAATAGATCAGGAACCTCCATATAACAACAATGGAGCAGGGACCTCCATACAACAGCAAGGGGTATGGAACCTGCGTATAACAGCAAGGGATCAGAACCTCCGTATAACAGCAAGGGAGCAGGGACCTCCATATAACAGCAAGAGATCAGGAACCTCCATATAACAGCAAGGGAGAAGGGACCTCCATACAACAGCAAGGGGTCTGGAACCTTCATATAACAGCAAGGGTTAAGGGACCTCCATATAACAACAAGGGATTAGGGACCTCCATTTAACAGCAAGGGTATAGGGATCTCCATATAACAGCAAGGGGTCATGGACCTCCATAGAACAACAAGGG
>JAACNH010003898.1:0-26620 GCA_019447015.1 Hymenochirus boettgeri
TCAACTGTGTCAAGTACCAAAGGATCCACACCAACTACTTCTGTAACCACGACTCCAGTGTCTACCAGTACTGAAACGTCAACTGTGACAACTACCAAAGGATCCACACCAACTACTTCTTAAAGTCATTGGTGGACCACAGTACCCTTTAATAATGTCAGCAAATAGAGTCTGGAGAGAGGAAGCAACTTACCTCCTTTCCTGATGGTTTAAATTTTGAAGAATGGGGATTTTCTTCCAGTGTTTCCTTTAAAATTTACTGAATAAGTATAAGTAATAGTTTTGGGTGGAGTGTAGATGTGTACACCATTTAACCTTATGTCTTCCACCTTAACTTTTCATTGCCTTTGTTTGTTTTTTTCCTTGGCATTTGTAAATATTAGTTTATAGGACAAGTTTGCCCCAAATATGAAAATCTGTATATGAGTAATCACCCCCCCAACCCATAACAGCAAGAATAGATACAAATCTTGAAGAGATGTAAGTTCTAATTGAAAATGCTGGCCGATGTTCTGAACCTTTATTGGCCTACTGAAGTGAACTTACGGGGCAGACCCACAAATTACCATTAAACCGTTTAACATTATGTGAAAGTAAAAAAACACGCAACCACAATTGCTTGGTTGAAAATTATTCATAAGCCACAGGCTTATTAAGAATAAAACATAAATCAACCAAAATGCCAGAGTTGCATTAGCAACGGGCAATCATGTATGAATACAACGATCCACGAGTCTCCTGCTGACGGGTGGAGCCAGGCCTGCAGCCCTGCGCCATCAGCCAAAGCTTGCAAGAGGTTGGTGTGTTCTCCCTTTAGCTTTCAGTGGCCTTATGCAATGCCCCAATGCAGGTGTACGAAAGATGAGATAGTGGCCTTCCACTTTCCTCCTACATTTCTCAATGGCCTGTATCATTGGCCCCCCCTCCAAAATGGCCCTGGTATGAATTTCGGACCCAAACTATGATTAGGTTGCCTATGAGGCTAAGCAGCTAGCCAATCCTGTTTGATGTCTCTAATTAGGTCGATGGTGGCGGAGGCTACCAGGTATTTATGCCAGCGTGGATGACGGTCACTTGGGGATTTGGGCCATCATGTTAAATTTTGCAGCAACATTCTTGGAGGAAAAAAAATGGGCCACGTGAGACCTAATACCCCTCCAGCAAATGTTGCTGTACTTTTCATCGGGAAGTCTGAAAAGACCATGGTACGGGAATCTATTCGATCCCTAAAAATGTGGAGGACAGCAAGCTGGTCCTCTGTTTTGTCTTCTGCCACTTGGCACCCGAAATTTTCATTACATCAGCCCTAAAGGTTTGGAGAAGGTGTGCGCCCCCCCCCCCCATAACCATGGAACAGGCAGGGTTGGGGGACCCTACAAAGAGGAAAATCATCCAGATAGTGGATGCAGAGTGGTAGCCCGCCTTGCTGGACTGTCACCCATTCCAAAATTGGAAAACGTAAATGTACCAGGATATGGACACCCCATGGGGAGAGCAATATCCACGAAGTATAGCTCACAGAAGCAGCAGGCCCAGCAGGTGGAAGCACTCTATATTGAACTGGCACTGGCAATAGCCGGAAGGCCGATATTGGATGTCGGACCTTTGCCCCATCAAGCCCCCCTTTCCAGCGTGCCTAAGATAAGCAGTCAAAGGACGCATAGTGTACTCGATTCGTTCCTTATCTATCCGTCGATCAACGATGCCCCTTTGGGCGGCCGACAGGTGATGTATGGAGGCGATATTTGCCGGGTAATTATTGGGGACGAAACCTAAAGGTGAGCCGTAGATTCCTATATGGGGGTTTCTCGAAGGGGGCCACCATTCGCCGGCTCGACTTCTTTTCATTAATTTGCTCCCATTAATAGGTCCTCCTGTGCTGTGCTGATTTTTACGTAGTGGAGCTAATTGGGTGTGGGGCTAGGTCTGTTATGGGATCCAGACCCCCTGGAAGCCGGAGCCGGATGGATATCTGGCCTCCAGGGCTATTGGGGGTACCTGGGGAGAAAAGGAGACAAATCTTTTCTATGCTCACTGGAGTCAGCTCGTTTCTGCGAAGGGGAATGTGCGATTGAAACCTGTTTTTGGCTTTTTGATGAAAGCACTTAAACTGCAGGGTGGTCTCCGCACCAAAGGAGCATTCGCTGGTGAACCTGCATAATGAAAAACAGCTGCAAAAAACAGCTGCAATGGACCATTGTTTTAGAGCAAGCAGGTTCACTTTCGTCCTGGGGTTTGCCGATGCCCCGGAGTATGAAGCGCCGGGGCCCCAGACTGAACAGGGGGGCGTGATGTGTTGGGGGGCCGGGGTCATGGTCACGAGCCATAGGCTCATGTCCTGGCACGTCCCAGTTAATTGATTGGCACGGGCCGCCATTGCGCCGACCTGAAGTGATGTTCATAGCGGAACCCCAGCCTTTTCCGCAATACATTATATAAGCTCCCAATGAGCTCTAGAATCAAAAGTTGGCAGATCCCTTTTCGGGGAATCACTCGCACAATATGCTGGAGTTAAACTGAGAAACCATGGACCCAGTTGTTGATAGTGTGTGGCATTCCGCTTTTGTGTTTATTCGTTTCCGTTTTAGGTTTTTTAGGGGGAGGGAGTCTTTAGGGGGAGGGGGCCTGGGCCATCACTGAGTCTTTTTCTTGCTTGGACCAATGAAAAAAGTCCACGGATTTGCCCCGGCCCATATTTTTCTCTTATAGCGGGGTCAAGGTGTAGCCCCAGAGGAGGCAGAGTAATGTCTTTCATCTGCTCATATTTAAGCGGTAAGGGCGAGCCCCAGAGGGGAGCAGATTCACAGTGCTTCGGTGCCTGCGCTCTTGGGGTAAGGGGTGTGGACGTGGTTGTATTGAATGTGGGCACGATGGCAGCGGGACTGTGTGGCGTAAAATGGGTTTACGGTAGCGGGATTCTGGGTTGTTAGCAATTGTGGTTGGCCTCCTTGCCTGCGGGGGGAGGGGGAGCGCCTGGGGGGAGCTTGTGGAATGAGTTGCAGCTGTGATAGCCTGGGTCTGGGCCTGCTGGGAAACAAATCTGCTACTTGGTGGTGGGCTTGGGGAACTAGCAGGGCCCTTTTGAGCACTTCGAATATTCGATTAGTGTCTGCAATAACACCCTTCCATCCCTCCCTGCCTACTCCTTAACTGCCCCCCTCTGTTACTGTCCTTGTTCCCAAACCCTGCAATTCTTGTTCTCCAACGGAATTGAAGCGTGGGCCACACGCTGAGGAGGATGTTGGTTGGCAGGGGTGATTTGAAGTCGGGAGTGTGCAGGAGCGTATCATGGTGGCTGTGTTAGCATCTCGGCTTCGCTTGTATCCTGTACTGATGTCTACCCTTAGCTTGGTGAAGTGTTGTTGTAAACTGGGAGCCTGGGTAGTTTGCCTCTCCGCATGTGGTGCCCTATAGCGGGACTATGTGCCTGTTCCTTTGCGTTATGGCTCCGTTGTGGTGGATGGGGCTATGTCTTGTGCAGTCCCATTCCAGCTGTTATTTTCGGTGTTGCTGTGGATACTATGGGTTCGTGGGGCTGTGTGAGGATTAAAGATGGCGGCTGTAACGTCATGATGCTCCGTGGCATGCGCTGTGCACGCTTGGCCGCGTCACTTGCCTAGGCCCTTGTGATGTTACTGGGGCGCAGGATAGGCGTCCGGCTGCAGTTCCTGTTAAAGAAGCCGGAAGTGAGTGCTGACCTCGCGGATGGGAGCTCCGGTGCCATCTTGGGCCCTTGATTCTATGGACGATGGGGGGGTTGCCATGCTGGGGGTGGGGTTTTATGTCGACCCAATAGGATCAGTGCTGGGCCTCTTGGATTTTTTGAGATTGCAGTGCTTTAGATCGGGTGGCTGAGGGCATTTCTTGAACGATGCCTGGGCATGGATTCTCTCCTGAGTAGGACTTTGCGGGGAGTATGGGGAAGAAGATATGACTCTGCGTTGTCCTTTCTTTCCTACGATGAGTAGGCTTGAGACTGTAGCGGGTTGGGAGGATGGAGCACCGGGGAGTTGCGGCGGAACTCTGCTGGCTGGCAGACAGCGTGAGTCTGTGAGGGACGGGACCACATCAGGCTGGGGATACGGTGGTAAGTTTTACCCAGTCGGTTGGATGGAGTTGTCCAGTGGGTTGCCCATCAAAATATTGCCTTTTTAAAAAGGGCCTCTCCCTCCGCCAGTCCCTTGGATCTGTAGGAGTAAGGCCTCATATCCGAATGTGGCTCATTGTATTGGGTTTTAATCCCCAAACATAGCATAGTAAGATTATGGAAACTGTTTTGCTCTTGTCCCAGGACCTTTTATTATACCCACCCCTCCTCCTTCCCTGGACTTATGGGCCAATAACCAATTAATTCCCTATACCCATTCTTCCAAAACCTTGACCCAGGCCCCCTAACGTCCCAGATGCAAAAACGCTCCTATATTTATTCAGAAGTCCACTCCGGTCACTTCTACTTCCTGGTACGTATGTATGTTATAGTTTGATTTAAAAGCGCCTGGTGGGGATTTGCAGCGCTGTCTGTACATAACAAAATACAAAAAAGTCATACAAGGGGAACAAAATACATAAATAGTTCTATACTAAATATATAAATTATATAAATATAAGTATAAAAAACTATACTAGTACTAGGAGCTTTGCCTCAAGAGGAAAGGAAGGTCTCTACCCGTAGATGTTACAATCTAGTTAGGAGGGGTAAGATACAGATACAAAAAGGCAATGGGGTATACGTGCAGAAGTGAGGTTTAGGCAGTTTGCAAATAAAACATCATATCAGAAGATGTGCTGGTTACCAGATAGGTAGGATGTAAGGGTGGATTTAAACCTGATAATTGAGGTTTCTTGATTGAAGAGAGAGGGGAAAAGATTCAGAGGAGGGAGCCACAAAAGAGAGAGGTAAAGGGCATGTCCCCCCCCCAAAACTAAAAATTTAACCCCGTACTGGCCCAATCAAGTTAGTTTAAAACAATACTTACCTTACATTCCTGCCTCAAATACGTTCCACTGCATGTGCCCCTCCAAAGTCCAGGAAATGCTGTGTAGGAGGCAGTGTGTGACTCCGGCTGTTGCATGAGACTTCCTCACCTCATCAAGAGTTGAGGCATGCTCAGTGCAGCCATCCCTGGACTCTCAGCCAATCACGGACGCGGATGCCGGTCCCGCCGCCTGCTTTCAATTCCATGCACGCAGAAGCATGAAACACTGCAGCGGAGGAGAGAGGCCAGGTTAAGTAAGAATCGGGGAGACTTTTCGTAACCCAATGATATAATGCGGTTGGGGCCTGGGGGAGCATGCCCTACACATATCAAAAGTTAAATTTCAGGGTGGAACATGTGGGGGGGGGGGGGGGGGGGGGGGGCCCTTTAAGGTGAGAGGAAGCAGTATTGAGGAGGGGTCTGTACAGGACCATGGTATGTGAGTGATCGAAGGGTGAGGGCGGGGGGGGGAAGGGAACATCCGTGAGGGCGGGACATTATGGGGACACTTACACAGAAAATTTAAGGAGGGTGCAACAAATTCATGGTTTCTTCCGTTAGAAGGCTATCAGACAATGATGTAACAGCTTGACACCACAAACCAATGAATAAACTGTTATTCACTAGTTGCCAACTCTAACATGAGAAAAGTTTGTAAAACAGTTTGGAGGAGTCGAGATGACAACTTAGTGACTGAAGTGTGGTTTGTTCCAAACTACCGAACTTCGAACAGTTGGTATTTTGAAACAAAAACCCAGATAGACTATGGGAGGGAAATAGTTTGGAATTCAGATTATATTAACATTAAAAACGATCACTTAACAGTAAAATGGCTGTAGCACCTAGGAAATCATTATGGGGGACACATGCACCTGTAAATAAAACTTGTTCAAACACCTTCCTTCCCCACAATCGGGCATTGTCGGGTTTTCCACAAGCACATTCGAGGGTTAGACAATTCAGGGTTACGAACGCTACATCGAGGGTTTTTTGACTGAAATCGGCAGCTACATTCAAGGGTTACCAAATTCTACTTTTGAAAGTTACCAAAACGATTGCTACATTTGAGGCGTACCGAAAGTGGCAGCTACATTTAAGGCGTTACCGAAAACTAGGCTGACATTCGAGGGGTGGTTACCGAAGCTACTTTGAGGGTACCAAAATGTGGTAGCTTACATTAGAGGGGTACCAAAAACGATGCGATACTTGCGAGGGTGGGTTACTGAAATCGGCAGCTACATTCGAGGGTTACCGAAAGCTAATTCGAGAGTGTGACCGAAACATGATTGCCACATTCGAGGGTTACCAAAATGAACACTAATTCGAGTGGTTAACCAAAAATGAAACACTACATTCGAGGGTTACCGAAATAATGCTACATTTGAGGGGGTTACGAAAATGGAGGCTACATTTACATTTTAAAAACTAACGCTACATTCGAGGGTTACGAAGCTAATTCAAATGTTTCTGATAATTGCCAGCTACAGTCAAGGGTTACGCGAAAAACGAATGCTAACTTTTTTGGGTTTACCGATAATCGACCCGTAGTCGGAAAACTAACTAGGTTCAATTCGCAGAACTTGTTGAGTTAGAACCCAAACTCGGGTTCGGTTGAGCCAATCCTATTGGGGACTTAAAAGGGAGTGCTATAGATGATCCCTATGCCAGTTTAGATTTAAGAATTATTGTTTGTTTGGGGCTTACCTACAGAATATTCTATATTTTCATTTGAGGGGTGAACTTGCCCTACAATTACTTTTTTCAGTCTAACCTTCACATATAGTAAGAGAAGAGATTAGTGATAAAGCTAACTTTGTTTTCCTTATATATTATTAATAAAACAAGAGACCCTTAGGTCCCATATTATGAACGCTTGGTTTTCTGATACCTGTGCTTTTGCAATCCGGAGTGAGATTGTGACGTGGTTTTTGCACGTGTTGCTGCATAGCACAAGCATGTGCAATTCAATATATGTGTTCACTGGAGAACCCCCACCAACTTGTTCGTAAGTAACACCATAATAATTAAGGTGGTATACGGTTAAGGAAATACTATTATCCATGCATAGTAGTACGGGATTCCATTTGCATCATTTTTGTTGATAAATTGACACTTAATATATGACATTTTTCTTTTACAAAATCCATCTAAAAGTATTTTTTGCTTTTTTAGCAGTGAAATAAAAAACCCCCAACATTGCACAATTCTTCTCAAATCTATTGAGAGTCCACATTTGTATTCATTAAAAGAGAACAAAACATAAACTTTTATAAACCTTTTTATAAAATTTTCTATATTTTAGACAAAAAAAAGTACTTAGGAGAAATTTAATAATTGCCATTAGGTGTAGATGTATTTCTCACTTAACATTTACAATTTTTTGCCGAATTGCAGAATTGCCCTTTGGGAGGAAAATGACACTTCAAAAACTTTGCCTCTTATTTAATATAGAAAAAAAAATATTTAAAACGGTAGGGGTGGTAACTGTGGTTTTCCATACAAGAAGGGGTGTCTCTGGGTTTTGCCCAAACCCCCCTGAGCCCAACTTGAAATTCCACCGCCTATATGTGTGCCGAAACGGGGTGGGTGGGGCCATAATCGCTGTAGGTGATACGTGTGGGTTAGCGTGGCTTTGTCGTTGGGAGCGGCGTCTAGACCATTTGGTAATTTTAAACTTGCAGATTTTACTTGAAACAGTTTCTTTAATAAACAGTTATCCACACCAAATTCCAGGGGATAAAGAATTTTGCCCAAAAAGAGCCTGCCTGCCACATCAAGTAGACTCTTTTATAGAACCCGTAATCTTACTCTAACTAGTCTAACCTAGACCTAACCTCAACCGAACTATCTAAAGTCTAATCTAACAATATGAAATGTCTTTTAATAATATCTAACACATTTAGTGAAAAAAATAGAAAATAACTAATAAAATTGCCAGCAAAGTATAGGTTTGGTTAAGCAAATCTAGTTACAATAGTTGAGAACAACAGTTAGTTTCTCATACAGTGAGGACGACAGTAAAGGTCCCAATACAGTGGGACAGTTAAGGTCCCATTAAAGTAGTCGAACACACATAAAGGGGTCCCATACAGTAAGAAACAGACATTAAAGGTCCCATACAGTGTGGACAAGGACAGGCCTACAGGTCCCATTTACAGTGGCAACATAAAATAAAGGTCCCATACAGTAGAACAGAGAAATAAAGGTCCCATACAGTGAGAACAGACAGTTAAGGTCCCATACAGTGAGAACAAAAAAATAAAGGCATCTACAGTTAGGAACAGACAGTAAAGACTCATACGTGGGACAGACCAGTAAAGGTCCCATACAAGTGTAGAAACAGACACGTTAAGGTCCCATACAGTGAGTAACAGACGTTAAGGTCCTATACAATGGGCAGAAAGACAACAGAAGCATAAGATTGAAAATAAATCCCATACAGTAGAACAGAGGACTAACATAGGACGCAGTAAAAGGTCGCATACAGTACAGAAGTTAGATCTCAGTGAGAACAGCAGTTAAGGTCCTATACAATGAGAAAGACAAAGAAGATTCATACAGTGAGAACCGACAGTAAAGGTCCCATACAGTACGCAGACATTGAAGGTCCTGTACAGGAAGGACAGACTAAAAGTTTCATACAATGAGAATATACAGTAAAGGTCCCATAAAGTGATACGGAACAGTAAAGGCACCATACAATGAAGACAGTCAAAGGTACCATAGAAGTGAGAACGACACTAAAGGTCACCACACAGTTGAGAACAGGACAGTTAAAGGTCACAACAGTTAGAAACACACAGTAACGTCACATTATCTGTCTCTCCGCAGTCTCGTCCTCTATCTCTACAACCTCTTTCTTAAGAGTCCCTACACTGTATCTCTCACACAGTCTCTACTCCTGGCACTCTATGTTCTCTATCTCCTCACCACCGTCTCTCTGTCGCATCTCTCCTGTAGTCTTTCTCCTCTAACTCTACACATTTCTCCTCTCGTGCAGTCTCTACACTCTATCTCTTACTTACCCTCTCTCTTCTGCAGTCTCTATTCGCTATCTCTCAATCTCCTCTCACTCCCTGCAGTCTTTATCATCTCTCTCTCACACCTCTCTTTCTCCTGCAGTCTCTACCCTTTTACACACACACCCTCTCTCTCTTCTGCAGTCTCTATTCTCTATCTTTCACCTCCGCTCCCTGCAGTCTTTATCCTCTATACGCTACATTTTCTGTCTATCCTACAGTCTCTATCCTCTAAATCTCACACACTGCAGTCTCTATTCGCTATCTCTCAAATCCTCTCTTTCTCTCCTGCAGTCTCTATCCTCTATCCCTCACAACACTCTCTTCTGCATTTTACCCTCATCTCTCACATTTCTTTTTCCTGCAGTCTCTATCTGATTTTACATTCTCTCTCTCTGTTCTGCAGTCTCTATGTCTATCTCTCACACTCTCTCTCCTGCAGTGTCTATAATATCCCTACGTCACTCTTCCTCTATCTCTCACCATTCTCTCTTTCTGCAGTCTCTATTCTCATTTCACATTATCTCTCTCTCCTGCAATCTCTCCTTTATCTATCACACTCTCTCTCTCTTCTGCAGTCTATATCATCTATCTCTCAAATTCTCTGTCCTGCAGTCTCTATTCTTCTCTCACACACTTTCTCTCTCCTGAGTGTATTCTCTATCTCTCCACACACTTTCTTCTCCTGCAGTCCTTTATCCTTTATCTCTCATACTCCTTCTCCCACTCCAGCGGTCTTTATCCTATATCTCTCAAACACTTTCTCTCTCTTGCAGTCTCTATCCTCTATCTCTCACACACTCTCTCGTTCTCTGCGGCTCTATCATCTATCTCTCACTCTCTCTCTATCTCCTGCAGTCTCTTTACCTCTCCCGGTTCACCTCTCACATTCCCCTTTATACACTCACAGCTTTGTTCTCCTAGCTCCATGTTCCACCACCACGCACAGTACCAACATTTAAGGGGGAAAAAATCTAGGTACACCTTCTTGATTCAAACAAACACAGCTTTTGCATTTAGGCCCATCCGCCGAGTAACTTTAAAGGCAAATATGCCCCCCAAAAAAACTTTTGCCATTAAAATGACTATGTGTAAAAATAAGACAATTGAATTGCTGGAAAACTCTTTCAAAAACATTCTCACACATGGCTGTACTACACACTCTCCACACACATACTGAACATATGCACTCTCACATATATTGTAGAACACTCTCTCAAACATACGGTAAATATACACTCTCTCACACATACTGTACAAAAACACAACACTCACACACTGAACATACAACACTACTATTCATTAACATCTATCAATGTTCTCACAATTCAATAAATGGAATGATCAATACATTAATAATCAATAATCTAAGTAATAAAATATGACCCCATAATTTATTATTGGCATTTCTTATAACAACATGATACCTAATCAATACTTATAGTTATTCCAACCCCCACCCCAGCCTTATAACCCCACGTATTAGCCTAAATCCAGCAAGCAGACCCTATAAACAATCTCTGTTCTGCCTTAATGGCAGCACATTCCCTGGCTGCCCCCACCCCCCTTCTTTACTGAAACCAACTTGGTGATTCTTTACTGATCAGGTACTAATTCAGGTTACTACTGAACAGGTCCCAGGCAGCCCTATTAGCACTGGCACAAGGAATCCCCAGTCTCTCTCCTATTACAGCTAACTGGAGCTACTTACGTAGTTACGCACAGAGAGCAGGCGGGGCTTTTACAATCAGAAGCACTTCCCTTTCTCAGTTCCAGGTTCCTCCCACAGACAGCTCCTTCCTTCCACAGAACCTAGACAAGGAAGCTTGTAGTCCCCCTACATGACTGACAGCAGTTGAAGGAATTGGACACAGGATCGCAGGGTGTACTAGCTGTGTTTTAAAGCAACACGGCTACACTTTCTTACCAAACAGTGGCAGAAAATTTTTTCCATTGAAAGTCTGCCTCTGCCTACAACCCTGGTGCAATAAGCTTTAAAAAAACAAACTAAGCTATTCATTGCTACTTCTCTGGTTGCCAGCCGGGGTGCTGCCTGAAGTTTTTCTCAGGCTGCCTCATTAGAGAGACGTCCCTTCAAACAGCCTAGGATGATGTTTAAGATTCTCTGGGTCTTAGTTTTAAATTTGCACTCATACAGTCAGGATGAACAGGAAGGATGATTGAATATAAGTCACACAATGTGCTATTTAAGAAGCCCTCCTAACCCTCAAAAAACTCTTGTTTTGAGGCTGTTAAAGATGTGGCAATTATTCTCTGTCATTCCTCTACCTATTTTCTTTACAGGCTTTAAAATGATTAAAGGATAACTATTGTGTGTATAAAGTTTTTTAAAAATAAAGTCAAAAATAAAAGTACTTGGACGGGATATAGTAATTGGAATTCTTACCTTCCATATTGTTTTCTGTGAGAGGAGTACCAACCCAAAGAGTACTGATTCTGACAGTCTTCCTCCTGGCTTCAGCACTATCTTTAATACAGGAATACTGTAGTTCAGGACTAATCTGGCAAATGAAAAACTGTTAGTGCCGTAGCTCTTAACAAAATCACATTATAAGGTTGGAATAATCGATACTATCTCCCTGTCCCAGGAACTGTTCCATTTTTAAAAGTAAATTTTTAGGTATAGTTTTCCTCTAGAATTTGGGGGACGAGACTTTGATGCAGAAGACATGCTCTTTACAACAGTTGGATACAACTGGCCATGCTCAGTGCCTGTGGCAGTGGGTGGTACTTGGTTGGACTGCAGTCTAGAAGCATGATCCTGGAGTATTTTAAATAAGTAGAAATGTTCTCTTTTTAATAAATGGCACTTGTAAGAGACCACAGTTACCCTACCAGCACTCATAAATATGGCCTTTAATGTTCTATTGCCTTCCGGGTACAGAGCATTTCTATGTGTTTTTTGTAAGCAGTTTTTGTTTCCCTTGTCCATCCTCAGAATAGAAGCACTTGTAATCCCTCAAAAATAGTGCACAGATGCACCGGGTATAGGAAGAGCATAAGACTGATAAATGGATGCACAGCAGTGTGGCCTAGCCTACACTTAATGTGAAAACATCAACTTACTAAGCACTGTGTGCTTTTTACAATGGGCAACATAGATCAAATTCAGCTCTGTTTAAAATTGTACACTGTATAAAATCTGAATACAGTTTCCATGCATATCACAGCATTCTAAAGAAATAAAAACCTTTGCCTACACTTTATTACAGCAATATTCTGTGATTATATAATGACGGCAGATTATGTGAATGGCATTACAAAACTTGTGAGCACCTTTGAACTCCTGCAGAAACCCTTCAAGAAATGCCGTTATGAGTTTGATTGGTCTGGAGGTAACAACCCCACCCCATTGTCTATATGTGAAGAAAAAACACGTTATTTTACTGATGGGTAAAATCCTATTTCTGACTGCATTTTGTCTAAAATTGTAAATTAGGGTGTTATCCAACTTGTCCAGATGAACGGCCATATTTCGATGAGGACGAAATGGAATGTGTGAGCCAATGTGGCTGCTATGATAACGATAGAAGAGATACGAATTAGAGCTTCTGTGCCATCTAGAAAGAATTGTGAAGTCTGGTAAATCTACTTTCTTTTATTAAGTGAGTCACTTAACACAAATAGAGATGTTCGAAACTGTTTAAGTTTTGTTCCATTTTCAGATTTACGGATTCTCAGAAATAATTTGAAGATCTGAAAAACACTGAAAACGAAACGTACTTTCGAGGGTTACCGGAAAAAAAACCCATCCATTTCGGTATCCCTGAAAAAACTATACGAATCAGACCCATATCCCATTTCTAAATACAAACCAATTCTATCATTTTAGGGATTTTATGTGTTTTTAAACAGGAAGTGATGTCATCCACCCTCCAATTATGTTCAACTTTCAAACACATTCACAGTTACATATACATTAGCTACAGTGTATATTTTTACCTACCTAAAGCTCCCAGATTGTTGGGTTAGGAACACTGACTTACAGTTACCGACTGTAAATAGGAAATGTATTTTTCTCTTCTCCAAATTTAGAGGCAAGCCTTTTGTCAAGATAAGCCTATTGAAAATGATTCAAGATTTCTTGCATAGGCATCAAAACAGTTGGCAGGGAACTATTGTGCATATGGTAATGTGCCTTTACTAAAAGTACCAAAATAAAACACATATGTGGAAAAATCATTCTGCCGCTTTGGCAGATTCTAAGGCCTAGTCCCATAGTCAAGCACTCAGGATAAAATGTGCAAAGACAACAAAGCACATTTAGAATGTGTTTGTCTTACCCAATTTTATTATTTTTTTTAAATTCAAGAAAGTGTCAACTGAATTGTCAATGCATTAAAAGAATGTTTTGTGTGGTCTCTATATAATAACCTCTTTCTACCAATTCAAAGAAGCTAAGATGATGTCTTGTAGCTGCAATCTCTCCAGAGTTTACAGACATAAAAAGTCAACTTTCTTGCTAGCACTGGCAAAAACTTTGTGCTCCCATGCCGGGTGTCTAAAAGGGGTACCACATTGCCAGATTTTGAAAGATTACAGACAGGATACTGCAAAAACCATTATGGTTTTGCCTTGACCCAGTGCCGCTCAGTAGAGATCTGAGCATGTTTGACCGATCACCAACAGCCAATCAGTAGAAATTACTTTTAGGAACCATTCCAAGGAAGTGGTGCATCCTGGGAAGAAGAAGGACCGTTAGAACCTGAAATGTCAGCTCTTCTACTGTCAACACAGGGGAATAGCAAGGTAGAATTCAACTGAGTTTTTCAAAATGGAGAGAATATCTAGAATACTAGCTACAGTAGTATTAATATACACTAATAATTTTTAAAAATTGATTATTTCCACTGAACAGTTCCCTTTAATCTATCTGTTGTATTCAATTAGATCAACTGGACTTTCAAGTCCAGTTGATCTAATCGAATCAACAGATATACCATGACCTGGATGAATGAGAACCTTCACAAGCATTCCCTTTAATCAAATGTATATTGTTTTTTTCTTTTCTAGTAACGCACAAAAAATGGAATTAGGTGTTTCTCTACAATGTTTTATGTAGACCGCATTCAGTGTTTTGATTGGGTAATCCACATAATACCCACCATTCTTTTTGTAAATATGTTAATTGTCTTTTTTATTCTAGCCTGCTTTTGTAGATAGCTGGCACCACATTTACGCATACAATGAAACTATTTACAATGAAACAAATGGATGTGCAATAGCATATGTAAGGAGAATGGCACCATCCAGACAGATATCTACCGTGCTCTACTTCAACAACTCCATTAACTGGTAAGTATTTTTTAAGACATCTGGGTGAAACGCAACTAATTCAACAATATATATTTTTTTATTATAAAAAACCAATGTAACAAAAAATAAAAATACATAAAACTAAAATATGCAATTCATAGAAATACATTTAAATTGGCCTATGAAGACCTATGAAATATCACCATTCCCTGGTTTCAATAATTTAAAAGCTACCATAGGCGATTAGTGTACTTTTCCAATATTATAAATCCCTTTCGCTGCTCTCTTCTCTCTACGAGGTACTAACATTACTATCAGTGATATTACATCATGTGACTACTGCCTATTAAACCTGGAAACAGATGATGCTGTATTCAAATTTGAGAGCTACCTTAGGGTGGTATACCACCTTCCAAAAGATGGTATTACCTCCAAATCTTCCATTGCACTAACATATATATGAGACTCGAATCATGGATAGCTTTCTGGTTCTTACCCCTGTTCTGCCCTCCATTCTTAACACATTAACTTGCCTTTGTAAGGGTAGAAATGACTGACTGTGGAGCAGCCAGAACAGTCAGTACTGTATAAAAAAAACTGTCCCTTTCATTTTGGCATTATTGGTCTTTTTAAAAGATTTAAACAACTATCATAATTATAGGGTAAAAGGGCTAAAGTGGAAAACCCCAACTCCAACTATGCTTTAAAATATTACAATGGGGTAATTGGGGAAGGGAAGGGGTTTAATTGGTGTGGGAAGGGTTATTGTGTGGGCAGGGGAAGTGGGCGGAGGGGGGTTGGTTTTTGATCACTGTGTTTGTATTGTACTCACCTGTTACAGCGTGTCTGTAATCCTATGACGGCCTGATCCAAGATGGCTGACCTGTTGATTGTGTAACGCTTTGTGCTGATAAATAGTTTGCACTGTTTGAAAAGACCCCACGTGTGCGCCGGCATTCCTTTCGTTTATATATATATATATATATATATATATATATATATATATATATATATATATATATATATATAGATAGATAGCTTTGTATCTGTAGCACTCCACCAAATCCAATACACCTGGTGCAAGTATAATAGGAGAGTGACTGCATTTCTCCAATCATATAAAATTCAAACGTACACAGCACTTCAGGATTTTTAGTATGCAGAAAATCTTTATTATGTTACATGCTACCTGTAGCACAAAGTAGCAGCACGTTTCGGGGAATTATCCCCTTTCTCAAGCTGAACAGATAGCAATACACAAATAGGTAGACGTACCTGTATTTAAATCATAGTACAGGAAATGAGGTAATTTCAAGTCACATCTTCCCATGCACATCACATGACAACCATTTGCCAACCCAATTAACCCATGAAATTCAGTGACAACCTCCTCATACTATCGTATGCTTGGCGTCACCTATGGGGCAATCAATCAAGCAAACTGCAATACGCTCCTGAACCATAGAGGGAAAAACAGGCTCATCTACTGCATATATACAGAAACAAATACATATCATAATCTTTATTAAGACCCATGTGGTGCCAAGGTTTCCAGCTTAGTGCACCCACCAGACCTCCCTCTGCTTCAGTCTCAATTCTCGATCTCCACCTCGCGGTGCTTTGGTCACCAATTCTAGTGCCATGAATTTCAAATCTGACTCCCCATGTCCCATAGTTTTAGAGTGTTTAGACACAGGGAATTTTTTATCTTTATGTCGAACTGGACCTGTGCTGTGATATCCTTGCCTTCAGGGGTTGTGTGGTCTTTCCCACATACAACATCAGGCAAGGACACCACAGCGCATATACTACATAAGAGGAATCACCTGTGATAAACTTATTGATCCTATACTTTGTCCCAGATTGGGATGTTCAAGCACAGCACCCTTCCTCACAATCTACACTGCGTGCAATGGAGGCAAGGATACATCCCCACTTTCTTACTCCCAAGAAAGTATCTGGGGTGGGTTTCTGTACCTTAAACTCTGACTTGACAATTTGCCTCCCAATAGTCTTTCATTTCCTATACAAGACCAAATACATACATGATATGTATTTGTTTCTGTAATATAGCAGATGAGTCTGTTTTTTCCTCTATGGTTCAGCAGCATATAGCAGTTTGCTTGAATGATTGCCCATGGGTGACGCCAAGCATACACGGATAGTCTGAGGAGTTGTCACTTGAATTTCATGGTTAATTGGGTTGGGGAAATGGTTGTCATGTGATGTGCATGGGAAGATGTGATGTGAAATTACCTGATTTCCTGTACTATGATTTAAATACAGATGGTCTACCTATTTGTGTATTGCTATCTGTTCAGCTTGAGTTCCCCAAGAGACAATTCCCCAAAACGTTGCTGCTACTTTGTGCTACAGGTAGCATCTAACATAATAAGATTTTCTGCATACTAAAAAGTGCTGTATACATTGAATTATATAATTATATTATATATAATATATATATATTATAGTAGTGTGTGGATAGTCCTCAGCCACCTTAGCAATACGACAGTCTCGGTGCATCCGACAAGCATATACAGAAGAGGAAAACCGGAGCACTCGCCAGGTCCTACGACGCTGTAAACAAAGGCCGAAACGCGTTGATACACGCGAGATAAAAACTGTTTTCTGTGAACAAAGTCCTGCGAGTGCTCCGTTTTCCTCTCTCTCTCTCTCTCTCTCTCTCTATATACTATATATATATAGAGGTAGGGTGTGAAGGAGCATCCTAGGTTGTGGAAAACAAACTTATTGAAGCTGTCTATGCGTTCAGTCCGATCACGGACCGTCTCAAGACAATTGCCCTGGTCACAGTGTACTAAAAACCTGTGTACTAAGTGAAATTCAAAAACCGCCCTGTGGACGTTGCGTTCCCACCTTCTTCCCTCCTCCCTCTTTCTCATATTCTCCTGGGTAAAAGAGAATATAACCAAGAGTGTTCAGTCCATTTTCAAGTCCTGGGAAGACTTCAAGGATTAAGTCCGGGGGGCTGTATGTCCAGGGGCGGGGGGAGGGGGGGGAGGACCAGAGGGGGCATCAAAGTGCCAGTGCTATAGGATAAGTATATAAATAAATAATATAAGTGAAAATACGATATAAGTATAATATCATATAAAATATGAGTATGCAATTAAACCAATCATGTCAACTTAATAATAAATATATTAAGCTATAATTCAATATAGTAAAAACCATTTAGCATGCGCCCAGTGGCATGGGGCAGAGTGGTAAAAAATATATGTGAACAGGGTTTAAAAACATAAATATAAGGTGGAAGTTCTAAAAAGTTTAAATAAATCACAGTACAAGGTTAAGGGAATCAGCTACATAGTGCTAGTTTACAAAATAACTAGCTGAGTTATAGGCTGAATCGGCTACATGTTGGCCCAGATTCAGGTCCATGGTGGAGGAGGTCCAGTGGGTGGTCTCGGGTCGATCATATGGGCATTACTGTTAGAGAAGGGGAAAAGAAAACTATAAAAAACATGATAATTAGCAAACTTCATTAAGTCCCCTAGGGGAAACTTCTTGCTTCTTGGTGATCTAATTGAAAAAAAAGTTGCTTCAGAGCAGTTTTAATAACTGATAACTGCTTTTTTATTTCAGATTATCAGTTTACAGTAAATCCTTGGTACACAGCTGGCTTACCACTAAGTAAAGGCTAAGCACTTGCAAGCGAGCACCTTCATCCCAACCATTAATAGTGGCTGCTAATTCAAATTGTTCTAGCCAATCAGTCCACTCCCTAGTTACCCCTTCAATGGATCAGGTTTAAAAATAGGTTGACAATGGGCCTGGTAGAGCTACGCGGTCTAATTGGGGCATTCATCTGCAGGTACAAGGACAGGAGGATTTCTAAATCAATACTATCAGTAGCAGCCTCCATAGCTACATATAGAGAACAAATATACAGAGAAAACACGGAGAATAAATGGTATTACCAGCACCGCTGCCACCAATTTGTACCAGATGACTGCTTTAGGAAGAGGATAATGGGTAGCAGGCACAGAGTGGGTTACTGGTGGGCTTGGCACAAAGCAGACAGTGCACATAATAAAAGGTTCCCCACATAGCATGTGCAGTATCAGGGGTGTCACTGTCTATGGTGCACCACTTTATATATTGACCAGGCCTGTATGATTGTGTGTCCTTGTAAGTTGGTGTACACTTATCTGTTTGTATCCAATAAGGTAAATTGTCTGTCCAATAATCTGTCCTCCCAACAGGTGGGTAAAGGATCTTATACACAGGATCTTGTGTTGCAGTCAATATCACTCCAAAGCACACACCACAATCCACTTTCACTTTCTCTCCTCCTACCATAGAGAGCAGGATGTCTTGTTTTTATTACTGATGACACCACCTGCAGGCTGGAGGTGGTATATAAGGAGCTTGGTGTATATGTCCTTTGCATACACATCAATCCTGTATAGCAGACAGAAACTTTTTCTGGGAATACACTTCTTTTATATGGAGCAGACACAGGGGTGTGGATTAAGCTGCCATTTGACCATTCCATTTTAAAATAGGGATCTCAGCTCTTGTAAGTAAATGTATGTATTTTGTATATATGTGTTGTACCTAATATAAGTCAGGTGCATTTAAATGGTAACAAACAGTACACACATACATTTACAACTTCCTCATATATGTAATATCCTATACCCCCCACCACATGGTAGCTCCTAAAAACTCAATGCAATCTCCTATGGAATATAAATAGTATATATAGATAGATATAAATAATATATATATATATAGATTATATATATATATATATAATATATCTATATATACACGCACACAATACAAGGATTGTGGAAGCACTCCAATTAGGTAATTTACAACACATTTAGCGGAAGTGCTACTGATTGGTCAAAACATTTATACAAACATAGAAATGCATGAGAAATGCAAAGTTGCTAATGGTATGAAGTAAAAGGTTAGAAGTTAGGACCTTCCAGACTGGGGTTACCTTGATGTGCTTGGAAGGCTTTTCATTCATGTGATACAGTAATATTTTATATTTATGATATACACACAGAGAGATACAAGATTATTAACCAATATATTAGAGAGGAGACCATTACGCAGGTATACTGCAAACTACTATTTTGCGACATGTTTGGATCTATCACTGCCCTTTATCAAGCTTGAGAAAGGTTTGTGATGATCCGAAACAGTCCCAATGAACAGTGGCTTGCAGTAGTACCTGCCTCTTTAAATATAGTGATAATGTGTTTTCATTACTACTGCAGCAACCGGAGCAGTTGAGACTGAGACATAAGAAACTGAACCTGGATGTGCTAAATATTTGTGTTTAAAGAAAAAAGAATATCAGGTGACTGAAGGACATAACTGTTGTTACAAGCAGGGCTGCAGTTTATTGCAGACTGGTGACTTTTACACTGCAATTACTCAGACTCACCTTGGCTGCATGTGTTTCTGATATCCCTTGATTACCATGTTGACTGGTTTGAATATCTCCCTGTGCTCTACTACTGGAAATTATTTCTGGTGAAAATATTGGAGCCAGATATTCCAATACATCAATAATGCTGTTACTCAGATCTCCTGGAGTACTTAGTCGGGATAGCAAATCAAGCTTTTGCTAGTAAATTGTATCCTAGATACTGACAACATGATGCGATAATTAAACTGAGAGGCATCTGAGCTAAGGGCGCCCATTCAAGCTACCCAGACAAATCACTCAATAAGCTTATATCCCAGTACATGCCTTAGTACAAAGACTAATAAAAACTAGCGCTCCTTACTGAACATCACTATTTGTAATGACTCCTAAACCCACCCCCATATTTGATTGGTCCAAGACCCAAGATCCAATCAGATTTAAGATTGTATCTAGACCAATCAGATTTGTGTGGTGGGGGGGGGTGCTTATGAGACACTATAAAATGTCATGAAGTCTTCTGGGTTTCTTATTTATGGTGTCTTTGGGGAGCAGTCCATAAGTAAGAGATTCACACCGTTCTTTAAAGAGACAGTTCAGTAGAAATTATCAATATTTGTTAAATGTTAGTTTGTGTAATGCCTTCTTAGTTATTCTACATATTCTCTCCCATTTTAAAAAATCAGTTGATTTCATAACTTTGCTGTTCCCTGCTGTTGACATTAGGGGACATTTCAGGTTCCATCTTCTTCCCAGAATGCACACATCCTTGGAAGTTCCTAACAGTTATTTCTACTGATGGCTGGATGGGTCAAAGATGCTCAGATCTCTACTGAGCAACTGAATCAACCCAGACGCTGGGTCAAGGGCAAGACCATAACTGTCTCTACAAGGGGTCCTGCAACAGGAAGTCAGTCATATTTCGGTTGCATTTATTTATACCACGACAAAATGCTGAATTGGAGATAAGGTCATTGGGATGAAAAAATACTGCATTTTTTTTCTGAAAAGCATATGTATTTGCACTGAACTTCCCTTTAAAGAACATGATTATAGGGGCCATATTTATAAAGGGCGATATCGCGGTTTAGTTCATTTATGGCTGCCAATGTAATATATACATATATTATGATAAAACTGATTCAATCTGACATCAACATGCTACTTGCACTCAATAAGTTTTGATTACTAAAAGAAGGGAATGGGTTCATGTAAAATCCAAGGTGGGACTTGCAAATCAGTTGTATCTGCATGTTTAATTAATAAAAAAGAGCAAGTGCTATTTTAACCATTATGCAAAATCCTTCTGATTAGTGGACATATCTCCATAGATTACAAGCACACTGTCCAGTAGGAGGAGATAATCAATTGCTGCACCCATAAGAAACACAAAAATGAAAATATCTTGATAACTGTTCCAAAAATATAATGAAAGTATATGGCAAAAGTACACAGGATATCGCTCTCTGCAAATTTACTTTAAGTCACTTTGGCACTAGAGATGGCGGTTCGCGACCCGAACCGGGATCCGCGCGGATTTATCCCGCGCGAACGGCGGATATTCCGGATTTTACGCCTTCCGAACTTCCGAACCGCGGATTTTTTTTTTTTACGAAAATTTTCGAAAATACGAGTATCTCCGCAATTACGAGAACTGCGATCTTCCGGGCCAGGAAAAACCGAAGATCCTCGTATTACGCGGATTCTCGTAATTAGAAAATTCTTGTAAATTCGAATTTTTGGGATTTTTCAAGACGGAGCAAGCCACATGACCAAATTAGCCAATGGCAGCTAACATGATTACACGTTTTTTACGGGAATCCTCTTTTTCGGAGATCCGCGGGTTTACCGAGGTCCTCGTTTTTACAGGAAATCCTCGTTTTTATGGAAAATTCTCGTATTTTCGAAAATACCGTTCTCGCTAGCGGACTGTAATTTTTAGGTATTGTAGGCATTGATACGTGTTTCTAAGGACATTACCCAGGCCCTGAGTGATTAAGTGTACATTACCAAGGCTATTTAGACCACTTTTAATGCGGATTTTGCCGAACTTTCATTTTAATACGTTTAACGGTTCCGCTCGCGGATTTTCGAATTTACGGATTTTTTCAAAAATCGTGGGATCCTCGCGCGGACTGGATTTTTCGAAGTTCGGAACATCTCTATTTGGCACTGGACATGCCTTTAACTTCTAATTGGGTGCTGCAGATTAGGAGATCAGGCAAACTTTTGCACCTCCAAGGGATTTAACAGCATTCCACAAGCTAAATCAAAACCAGAGAGCCATACAATGGAAAATTGGAATTACCCAGAAGTCTCTGTTCCTTATTTACATATGAGTGAAGGGGAGCTCTGATGCCTTACCCTCCCTATCTAATTTAATTTCTTAATGATGTCTAACTACATTTGAAATGGGTAATAATACTGCGTTTGATTATGGGCCTTTTGATTTTCCAGCCTCTGCTAGTTCTGCATAACTAAATTTTAAAAAAGTTTGTCAACTATCAAATTAAAAAGCAACAATTTTTCCAGCAACAATATTATTGATTCAAATCCACTTCCCCTTTTCATCCAGTCAAGTACTGTACTAACCCCAATCATACGATGTCTCTAAAAGGCATTTTCTTTTGTCCATTAAATAATGTTATGACCTTGTGAGGGTCTTCCTTTAACTTGTACACTATATTTATAAGTTTATATTAGCTAGACTATTCTAACAATATAAATATTATAGTATATTGTACATTAAGCATTGTGGCCTAACATTTTAAAATATTTTTTTTTTCCCCAGGAACAACTCCACTGGAAACCACGACAAATCCGATTGTGACCACTCCAACATTGTTGACACCAACCCCTTCTGCAGCGTCTACTTGACATCAAAACACAAGTCACAGCAAAATATCTACAGTTTAACAAGTCTGCAAACACTAAAAACAGCAACTGGAAGGATACAAATATTTCAGAGTTACTTCAATAACTGAACTCTGCACACCAAGATGTATGTGGACATCATGGTTTAATGAAAATACCCCAATTATTGGTTGGATAATGGTGATTATGAGAACATCAAATCTATATGGCATCTGGACAACAGGTCGCGACTCTCCTACAGGCATTCAGTGTAGAGCAGTGCTATATCCTGATGCAGCACTGGATAAATTGCAATCAGGTCTAATAGTTAATTTAGATTTGGGATTTGTATGTAACAATAATGAACAGACTTCAAAATGTGTTATGATTATGAGATAGATTTTTTTGCTGTAATGAACTATAGTCATTGCACCCCAGCATTTCCTCTACTATATCTACAACAGAAACATCTCCAATAGCAACAGCACAACTCCAACTGTGACCACTCCCACAACATCAACAACAACTACGAAGCTGCTACTAGTACGCATAAAATGGCCCAACCGTCTCTTTCTACCACACAAGCTTTTCCTTCCTCTGTTTCCACTCAGTGCTATTGTCATTATACGGATTAATATTCTTACCAGGTGAGTGTTTATAGGAATTATTATTTTTGTGAAAATTAGAGAATGTTCCTGGGATGCAAATGGAAGTTCCTGTTGCACATTTGCCCTACTGAAACCAACTAGGTCCATAGGGTATATTGTCCAGTGGGTGTTAAAATAGGTGGTATAAGTTAAAAAAAGCATTTTCTGTATTATAATATTATTATATCTCTATTTGTCATCTAATCCACAACAGTAAAAAGAAAACTTCAATACTGCATTTTCCTCCAAAACTGGTAAAATTCTGTATTAATGCCTTAAAGTACCAGTAACACAATTACCAATGAAACCAGGGATGCCACACCATGTAGCTGGTTGAAAAGTAAATAATGGGATCCTCAATACCAGCAGCAAAGCCAATACCCAAAGGCTACACTTTGTGGTCTCAAAAGACTGAGGGTCGCACTCCAAATAACCTGAAACGTTGTGTTACGTGTGATGTGTGGTTCACAATAATTGAATATTATTTGGAGTGGCGACCCTCAGTCTTTTGATTCCTGAATACTGCTGGTTCCTAAAGGTAGAACCCACGAGGTGTCTGCACCCACACATTGGACAGAGTGCACCTCCACCATTGCTTGCCTATGGACTACACTTTCTTGTCTCCTCCGATGCAAGTGCAGTTCTCCAGGTAAGTAAGGTATAAGTGTAGCTTACGAAATGCACAGACTCCAAGCAGTGAAAATAGTTGACTTATTTAACCAAACATGTGTGTTACATGTTCGGACAATGTCCTTTCTCAAGCACTTTGCATAATTGAATGGCGAGCAGCACCAGAAGCAATCGGCTCCTTGTGCCACTTCCCCTAGGGACACTACAGACCTTAGCACACCTCTAGTTGGCAAGAGAGACTGGCCAATCACTGCCAGTGATGCAATCAGGCAAAGGAATATTTCAGCTCAAAGAACAGAGGCACCATATGTGGGTTTAGAAGAACCAATCTGGTTGTCACCAAGGTTTAAAGTCTATAGGGTTTTTCTTACCTTTAGCTGCATTTTAGTTAGTGGATTTTATTATTTATTTGTTTAATCATTGACCTAACAAAATACATTGCTGCATTGGTAAATAATATTCATATATTCATATATACTTCATTAATGTTCTCCTTTCCAAAGAATTCTATAAGATTTCTATAAGACTTATTTGTCTTATATCAGGGAAAAAAAACATCAATATTATGGAAGCTACTTTAAAATACTTAAAAATATATTTTTCCAAAGAGTACTTTAATATGTTTTTTTATATTTTTAGACAGCCTCATTTATAACAAGATGGATGAATTGGCTGCTACTTATGCTTATTGCAATGCAATATGCATCATTGAGACATTTAAAGGCCCTTGTTTAACCTCAACTAGTACTGCAGAAACACCAACTACTTCTAAAACATCTACTACTTCTTTTCAACTTCAACCAGTTCAGTAGCTACTAGCACAACAATTATAACAGAGACCACTTCAAAGACATCCACACCAACTACTTCTGAAACATCTATTCTGTAACGACTCCAGTGTCTACCAGTACTAAAACGTCAACTGTGACAACTACCAAAGGATCCACACCAACTACTTCTGTAACAACGACTCTTTGTTACCAGTACTGAATACGTCAACTGTGACAACTACCAAAGAATCCACACCAACTACTTCTGTAACGACTCGAGTCTCTACCAGTACTGAAAAATCAACTGTGTCAAGTACCAAAGGATCCACACCAACTACTTCTGTAACAACGACTCCAGTATCTACCAGTACTGAAAATCAACTGTGTCAAGTACCAAAGGATCCACACCAATACTTCTGTAACAACGCTCCTGTGTCTACCAGTACTGAAACGTCAACTGTGACAACTACCAAAGAATCCACACCAACTACTTCTGTAACGACTCGAGTCTTACCGTACTGAAAAATCAACTGTGTCAAGTACCAAAGGATCCACACCAACTACTTCTGTAACAACGACTCCTGTGTCTACCAGTACTGAAACGTCAACTGTGACAACTACCAAAGAATCCACACCAACTACTTCTGTAACGACTCCAGTCTCTACCCGTACTGAAAAATCAACTGTGTCAAGTACCAAGGATCCACACCAACTACTTCTGTAACAACGACTCCAGTATCTACCAGTACTGAAACGTCAACTGTGTCAAGTACCAAAGGATCACACCAACTACTTCTGTAACAGCGACTCCGTGTCTACCAGTACTGAAACGTCAACTGTGACAACTACCAAAGGATCCACACCAACTACTTCTGTAACAACTCCAGTCCTACCAGTACTGAAAAATCAACTGTGTCAAGTACCAAAGGATCCACACCAACTACTTCTGTAACAACGACTCCAGTATCTACCAGTACTGAAAAATCAACTGAGTCAGTACCAAAGGATCCACACCAACTACTTCTGTAACAACGATCTCAGTATCTACCAGTACTGAAAAATCAAATGAGTCAAGTACCAAAGGATCCACACCAAACTACTTCTGTAACAACGACTCCAGTATCTATCAGTACTGAAAAATCAACTGTGTCAAGTACCAAAGGATCCACACCAACTACTTCTGAAACATCTATTCTAAAAACACGACTCCAGTGTCTACCCGTACTAAAACGTCAACTGTGACAACTACCAAAGGATCCACCCAACTACTTTTGTAACAACGACTCCAGTGTCTACCAGTACTGAACGTCAACTGTGACAACTACCAAAGGATCCACACCAACTACTTCGTAACAACAACTCCAGTATCTACCATACTGAAAAATCAACTGTGTCAAGTACCAAAGGATCCACACAACTACTTCTGTAACAACAACTCCAGTATCTACCAGTACTGAAAAATAACTGTGTCAAGTACCAAAGGATCACACCAACTACTTCTGTAACAACGACTCCGTGTCTACCAGTACTGAAACGTCAACTGTGACAACTACCAAAGAATCCACACCAACTACTTCTGTAACGACTCCAGTCTCTACCAGTACTGAAAAATAACTGTGTCAAGTCAAAGGATCCACACCAACTACTTCTGTAACAACGACTCCAGTATCTACCAGTACTGAAAAATCAACTGTGTCAAGTACCAAAGGATCCACACCAACTACTTCTGTAACCACGACTCCAGGTCTACCAGTACTGAAAACGTCAACTGTGACAACTACCAAAGGATCCACACCAACTACTTCTGTAACAACAACTCCAGTATCTACCAGTACTGAAAAATCAACTGTGTCAAGTACCAAAGGATCCACACCAACTACTTCTGAAACATCTACTTCTAAAACAACGACTCCAGTGTCTACCAGTACTAAAACATCAACTGTGACATCTACCAAAGAATCCACTCCAACTACTTCTGTAACAACGACTCCAGTGTCTACCAGTACTAAAACGTCAACTGTGACAAACTACAAAGGAT